>SZWC01004452.1:46269-99729 GCA_023375785.1 Penium margaritaceum | reverse complement strand
ATGATCAATAGAAGTAAAAGTCACTTGGATACATTTGTGGTCATGGTCAGTGGCACATGCCAACTTTGTCAAGGCATTGTGCACAGTAGCCGTGCCAAGCCACCAGTATTCTACCTTGTTCATACCTGCAAGTTCATGCCTAGTACATGTGCACTGTGATTGGACACTCTGACCGTGGCTGACTTGTGTTATGATTCATAGCCGTTTTGAGGTACTTGGTAAACGTTGTGGTCACGGTCAGTGGCACATGCCAACTTTGTCAAGGCATTGCGCACATTAGCCGTGGCAAGCTACCGGTTATTACTTTGTTCATACCTGCAAGGTCATGAATATTAGATGTGCACTGTGATTGGGTACTCTGACTGTGGCTGACTCGTGTTATGATCAATAGAAGTAAAAGTCACTTGGATACATTTATGGTCATGGTCAGTGGAACATGCCAACTTTGTCAAGGCATTGTGCACAATAGCCACACCGAAGCACAAGTATTCTACCTTGTTTATACCTGTAAGGTCATGCCCAGTATATCTGCACTGTGATTGGACATTCTGACCGTGGCTGACTCGTGTTATAATCAATAGAAGTAAAAGTCACTTGGATACATTTATGGTCATGGTCAGTGGAACATGCCAACTTTGTCAAGGCATTGCGCACATTAGCCGTGGCAAGCTACCGGTTATTACTTTGTTCATACCTGCAAGGTCATGAATATTAGATGTGCACTGTGATTGTACACTCTGACCGTGGCTGACTTGTGCTATGATTCATAGAAGTTAAAGTCATTTGATAAACTTTGTGGTCATGGTCAGTGGCACACGCCAACTTTGTCAAGGCATTGCGCACAATAGCCACACCGAGCCACTAGTATTCTATCTTGTTTGCACCTATAAGATCATGCCTAGTACATCTGCACTGTGATTGGACATTCTGACCATGGCTGACTCGTGTTATAATCAATAGAGGTAGACGTCACTTGGATACATTTGTGGTCATGGTCAGTGGCACATTCCAACTTTGTCAAGGCATAGCGCACAATAACCACACCAAGTCACCTGTATTCTACCTTGTTTGTACCTGCAAGATTATGCATAGTACATCTGTACTATGATTGGAAACTCTCACCGTTGCTGACTCGTGTTATGATCAATAGAAGTAAAAGTCACTTGGATACATTTATGGTCATGGTCAGTGGAACATGCCAACTTTGTCAAGGCATTGCACACAATAGCCACACCGAGCCACCAGTATTCTACCTTACTTATGCATGCAAGGTCATGCCCAGTATATCTACACTCTGCTTGGAAACTCTGACTGTAGCTGACTCGTATTATGATTCAAAGCCGTGTAAGGTACGTGGTAAACTTTGTGGTCATGGTCAATGGCACATGCCAACATTGTCAAGGCATTGCGCACAATAGCTGTGCCAAGCCACCGGTTTACCTTGTTTATACCTGCAAGGTCATGCATATTAGATGTGCACTGTGATTGGGCACTCTGACTGTGGCTGACTCGTGTTACGATTCGTAGAGGTTAAAGTCACTTGGTAAACTTTGTCGTCATGGTCAGTGGCACATGCCAACTTTGTCAAGGCATTGTGCACAATAGCCACACCGATCCACCGGTATTCTACCTTTTTTGCACCTGCAAGATCATGCCTAATACATCTGCACTGTGAGTGGACACTCTGACCATGGCTGGCTTGTGTTATGATCAATATAAGTAAAAGTCAATTGGATACATTTGTGGTCATGGTCAGTGGCACATGCCAACTTTGTCAAGGCATTGCGCACAATAGCCACACCAAGCCAGTATTCTACCTTGTTTGTACATGCAAGATCATGCCTAGTACATCTGCACTGTGATTGGACACTCTGACCGTGGCAAACTCGTGTTATGATCAATAGAAGTAAAAGTCACTTGGATGAATTTGTGGTCATGGTCAGTGGCACA
Source organism: Penium margaritaceum (assembly GCA_023375785.1). Taxonomy (NCBI): domain Eukaryota; kingdom Viridiplantae; phylum Streptophyta; class Zygnematophyceae; order Desmidiales; family Peniaceae; genus Penium; species Penium margaritaceum. Next base: position 97,779 of record SZWC01004452.1, on the reverse strand, counting down.
CGCTAACTTTGTCAAGGCATTGCGCACAATAGCCACACTGAGCCACCAGTATTCTACCTTGTTTGTACATGCAAGATCATGCCTAGTACATCTGCACTGTCATTGGACACTCTGACCGTGGCTGACTCGTGTTATGATTCATAGCCATTTAAGGTACTTGGTAAACGTTGTGGTCGTGGTCAGTGGAACATGCCAACTTTGTCGAGGCATTGCGCACATTGGCCATGCCAAGCCATCAGTTTTTTACCTTGTTTATACCTGCAAGGTCATGCATACTAGATGTGCACTGTGATTGGGCACTCTGACCGTTGCTGACTCGTGTTACGATTCGTAGAAGTTAAAGTCACTTGGTAAACTTTGTGGTCATGGTCAGTGGCACATGCCAAATTTGTCAAGGCATTGCGCACAATCGCCACACCAAGCCACCAGTATTCTACCTTATTTGTTCCTGCAAGAACATGCCTAGTACATCTGTACTATGACTGGACACTTTGACCGTGGCTGACTCGTGTTATGATCAATAGAAGTAAAAGTCACTTTGATACATTTGTGGTCATGGTCAGTGGCACATGCCAACTTTGTCAAGGCACTGCATACAATAGCCACACCGAGCCACCAGTATTCGACCTTGTTTTTACCTGCAAGATCATGCCTAGTAAGTCTGCATTGTGATCGGACACTCTGACCGTGGCTGACTCGTGTTATGATTCATAGCCGTTTAAGGTATTTGGTAAACTTTGTGGTCATGGTCAGTGGCACATGCCAACTTTGTCAAGGCATTGCGCACAATAGCCACAGAAAGCCACCAGTATTCTATCCTGTGTGTACCGACAAGGTCATGCCCAGTATATGTGCACTCTGATTGGAGACTCTGACCGTGTCTGACTTTTGTAATTAATCATATCCGTTGAAGGTACTTGGTAGAATTTGTGGTCATGGTCAGTGGCACATGCCGACTTTGTCAACGCATTGCGTACAATAGCCGTGCCAAGCCACCGGTTGTTTACCTTGTCTATACCTGCAAGGTCATGCCTCGTACATCTGCACTGTGATTGGGCACTCTGACTGTGGCTGACTCAAGTTACAACTGGTAGACGTAAAAGTCACTTGGATACAGTTGTGGTCATGGTTAGTGGCACATGCCAACTTTGTCAAAGCATTGCGCACAATAGCCACACCGAGCCACCAGTATTCTACCTTTTTTATACCTGCAAGGTCATGCCCAGTATATCTGCACTGTGATTGGACACTCTGACCGTGACGGACTCGTGTTATGATTCATAGTCGTTTAAGGTACTTGGTGAACTGTGTGGTCATGGTCAGTGGCACTTGCCAACTTCGTCAAGGCATCGCGCACAATAGCCACACCGAGCCACCAGTATTCTATCCTTTTATACATGTAAGGTCATGCCCAGTATATCTGCGCTGTGATGAGACACTCTGACCGTGACTGACTCATGTAGTTCAATAGAAGTAAAAGTCACTTGGATGCATTTGTGGTCATGGTCAGTGGCACATGCCAACTTACTGAAGGCATTGCGCACAATAGCCACACCGAGCCACCAGTATTCCACCTTGTTTATACCTGCAAAATTATGCCTAGTACATCTGTACTCTGATTGGACAGTCTGTCCATGGCTGACTCCTGCTATGATCAATAGAAGTAAAAGTCACTTGGATACATTTGTGGTCATGGTCCGTGGCACATGCCACCTTTGTCAAGGCATTGCGCACAGTAGCCACAGCGAGCCACCCTTATTCTACCTTGTTTATACCTGTAAGATGATGCCCAGTATATCTGCACTGTGATAAGACACTCTGACCGTGGCTGACTCGTGTTATGATCAATAGAAGTGACAGTCACTTGGATACATTTGTGGTCATGGTCAGTGGCACATGCCAACTTTGTAAAGGCATTGTGCACATCAGGCACACCGAGCCACCAGTATTCTACCTTGTTTGCACCTGCAAGATCATGCCTAGAACATCTGCAGTGTGATTGGACACTCTGACCGTGGCTGACTTGTGTTATGATCAATATAAGTAAACGTCACTTGGATACATTTGTGGTCATGGACAGTGGCACATAACAACTTTGTCAAGGCATTGCGCACAATAGCCATGCCAAGCCACCGGTTTTTTGCATTGTTTACATCTGCAAGGTCATGCATATAAGATGTGCACTATGATTGGGTACTCTGACTGTGGCTGACTCATGTTACGATTCGTAGAAGTTTAAGTCACTTGGTAAACTTTGTGGTCATGGTCAGTGACACATGCCAAATGTGTCAAGGCATTGCGCACAATAGCCGTACCAAGACACCGGTGTTTTACCTTGTTTGTACCTGAAAGGTCATGCATATTAGATGTGCACTGTGATTGGGCACTCTGATCATGGCTGACTCGTGTTACGATCAATAGAAGTAACAGTCACTTGGATACATTTGTGGTCATGGTCAGAGGCACATGCTAATAATACACACTCATAAGGCATTGCGCATAATAGCCACACCGAGCCACCAGCATTCTACCTTGTTTATACCTGCAAGGTCATGCCCAGCATATCTGCACTGTGATTGGACACTCTGAATGTGGTTGACTCGTGTTATGATTCATATCCATTTAAGGTAATTGGTGACCTTTGTGGTCATGGTCAGTGGCACATGCCAACTTTGTCAAGGCATGGCGTACAATAGCCGTGCCAAGTTATCGGTTTTTTACCTTGTTTATAGCTACAAGGCCATGCATGTTACATGTGCATTATGATTGGGCACTCAGACTGTGGCTGACTCGTGTTACAATTCGTAGAAGTTAAAGTCACTTGGTACACTTTGTGGTCATGGTCAGTGGCACATGCCAACTTTGTCAAGGCATTGCACACAACAGTCACACCGAGCCACCAGTAATCTACCTTGATCGCACCTGCAAGATCATGCCTAGTACATCTACACTGTGATTGGACACTCTGACCGTGGCGGACTCGTGGTATGATTCATAGCCGTCTAAGGTACTTGGTGAACGTTGTGGTCATGGTCAGTGGCACTTGCCAACTTCGTCAAGGCATTGCGTACAATAGCCGAACGGATCCACCAGTGTTCTACCCTTTTTATACCTATAAGGTCATGCCCAGTACATCTGCACTGTGATTGGACACTCTGACCGTGGCTGACTCATGTAGTTCAATAGAAGTAAAAATCACTTGGATACATTTGTCGTCATGGTCAGTGGCACATGCCAACTTAGTCAAGGCATTGCGCACAATATCCACACCGAGCAACCAGTATTCTACATTGTTTATACCTGCAAGATAATGCCTAGTACATCTGCACTCTGATTGGACAGTCTGTCCGTGGCTGACTCCTGTTATGATCAATATAAGTAAAAGTCACTTGGATACATTTGTGGTCATGGTCAGTGGCACCTGCCAACTTTGTCAAGGCATTGCGAACAATAGCCACACCGAGCCACCCGTATTCTACATTGTTTACACCTGTAAGATGATACCCAGTATATCTGCACTGTGATTGGACACTCTGACCATGGCTGACTCGTGTTATGATCAATAGAATTGACAGTCACTTTGATACATTTCTGGTCATGGTCAGTGGCACATGCCAACTTTGTAAAGGCGTTGCGCACAACAGGCACACCCAGCCACCAGTATTCTACCTTGTTTGTACCTGCAAAGTTAAGCCCAGTATAGCTGCACTATGATTGGACACTCTGACCGTGGCTGACTCTTGTTATGATTCATAGCCGTTTAAGGTACTTGGTAAACTTTGTGGACATGGTCAGTTGCACATGCCAGTTTTTTCAAGGCATTGCGCACAATAGCCATGCCAAGCCACCAGTTTTTGACCATTTCTATACCTGCAAGGTCATGCCTAGTACATCTGAACTGTGATTTGGGCACTCTGACTGTGGCTGAATTGTGTTACAATTCGTAGAAGTTAAAGTCACTTGGTAAACTTTGTGGTCATGGTCAGTGGCACATGCCAACTTTGTCAAGGCATTGCGCACAATAGCCACACTAAGACACCAGTATTCTACCTTGTTTGCACTTGCAATATCATGCCTAGTACATCTGTACTGTGATTGGAAACTCTGACCGTGGCTGACTCATGTTATGATCATTAGAAGTAAAAGTCACTTGGATACATTTGTGGTCATGGTCAGTTGCACATGCCAACTTTGTCAAGGCATTGCGCACAATAGCCACACCGAACCACCAGTATTCTACCTTGTTTGTACCTATAACGTCATGCCCAGTATATCTGCACTATGATTGGACACTCAGACCGTGGCTGACTCATGTTATGATTCATATTTATTTAAGGTACTTGGCAAACGTTGTGGTCATGGTCAGTGGCACATGCCAACATTGTCAAGGCATTGCGCAGAATAGCCGTGCCAAGCCACCGGTTTTTTACCTTGTTTGTACCTGCAAGATCATGCCTAGTACATCTGAACTGTGATTGGGCACTCTGACTGTGGCTGATTCGTGTTACGATTCGTAGGAGTTAAAGTCACCTGGTAATCTTTGTGGTCATGGTCAGTGGCACATGCCAACTTTGTCAAGGCATTGCACACAATAGCCACACCGAACCACCAATATTCTACCTTGTTTGCACCTGCAAGATCATGCCTAGTACATCTGCACTGTGATTGGACACTCTGACTGTGACTGACTCGTGTTATGATCAATAGAAGTAAAAGTCACTTGGATACATTTGTGGTCGTGGTCAGTGGCACATGCCAACCTTGTCAAGGCATTGCGCACAATAGCCACACAGAGTCACCAGAATTTGACCTTGTTTGCCCCTGCAAGATCATGCCTAGTACATATGCACTGTGATTGGACACTCTGACCGTGGCTGACTTGTATTATGATTCATAGCCGTTAAAGGTACTTGGTAAACTTTGTGGTCATGGTCAGTGCCACATGCCAACTTTGTCAAGGCATTGCGCAGAATAGCCGTGCAACAACGTTTTTTACCTTGTTTCAACCTGCAAGGTCATGTCTAGTACATCTTAACTGTGATTGGACACTCTGACCGTGGCTGACTCGTGTTACGATTCGTAGAAGTTACAGTCACTTGGTAAACTTTCTGGTCATGGTCAGTGGCACATGCCAACTTCGTCAAGGCATTGCGCACAATAGCCATACCGAGCCACCAATATTCTACCTTGTTTATACCTGCAAGGTCATGACCGATACACCTGCACTGTGATTGGGCACTCTAACTGTGGCTGACTCGTGTTACGATTCGTAGACGTTAAACTCACTTGGTAAACTTTGTGGTCATGGTCAGTGGCACATGCCGACTTTGTCAAGGCATTGCACGCAATAGCCACACCGAGCCACCAGTATTCTACCTTGTTTGAACCTGCAAGACCATGCCTAGTACATCTGCACTGTGATTGGACACTCTGACCGTGGCTGACTTGTGTTATGATCAATAGAAGAAAACGTCACTTGGATACATTTGTGGTCATGGGTAGCCACACTGAGCCACCAATATTCTACCTTGTTTATACCTGTAAGGTCCTGCCCAGTATACCTGCACTGTGATTGGACACTCTAACTGTGGCAGACTCGTGTCATGATTCATGGCCAGTTAAGGTACTTGGTAAAAGGTGTGGTCATGGTCAGTGGCACATGCCAACCTTGTCAAGGAATTGCGCACAATAGTCGTGCCAAGACACCAGTTTTTTCCTTGTCTATACCTGCAAGGTCATGCATATTAGATGTGCGCTGTGATTGGGAACTCTGACCATGGCTGACTCGTGTAGCGATTCGTAGAAGTAAAAGTCATTTGGTAAACGTTGTGGTCATGGTATGTGGCTGATGCCAACTTTTTCAAGGCATTGCGCATAATAGCCAAACAAAGCCACCAGTATTGTGCCTTGTGTATACCTGTAAGGTCATGCCCTGTATATCTACACTGTGATTGCACACTCTGACCGTGGTTGACTTGTGTTATGATCGATAGAACTAAATGTCCCTTGGATACACTTGTGGTCATGGTCAGTGGAACATGCAAACTTTGTCAAGGCAATGTGCACAAAAGCCACACCAAGCATCCAGTATTATACCTTGTTTATACCTGCAAGATCATGCCTAGTACATCTGCACTGTGATTGGACACTCTGACCGTGGCTGACTCGTGTTATGATCAATAGAAGTAAATGTCACTTGGATACATTTGTGGTCATGGTCAGTGGCACATGCCAACTTTGTCAAGGCATTGCGCACAATAGCCGTGCCAAGACACCGGTTTTTTACCCTCTTTATACCTGCAAGGTCATCCCTAGTACGTCTGAGTTGTGATTGGGCACTATGAATGTGGCTGACTCGTGTTACAATTCGTAGAAGTTAAAGTCACTTGGTAAACTTTGTAGTCATGGTCAGTGGCACGTGCCAACTTTGTCAAGGCATTGCACACAATAGCCACACTGAGTCACCAGTATTCTACCTTGTTTGCACGTGCAAGATCATGCATAGTACATCTGCATTGTGATTGGACACTCTGACCGTGGCGGACTCGTGTTATGATCAATAGAAGTAAAAGTCACTAGGATATATTTTTGGTCATGGTCAGTGGCACATGCCAACGTTTTCAAGGCATTCCACACAATAGCCACACCGAGCCACCAGGACTCTACCTTGTTTGCACCTGCAAGATCATGCCTAGTACATCTGCACCATGATTGGACACTCTCACTGTGGTTGACTCGTGTTATGATTCATCGCCGTTTAAGGTACTTGGTAAACTTTGTGGTCATGGTCAGTGGCACGTGCCAACTTTGTCAAGGCATTGTGCACAATAGCCATGCCAAGACACCAGTTTCTTACCCTGTTTATACCTGCAAGGTAATGCATATTAGATGTGCACTGTGATTGGGCACTCCGACTGTGGCTGACACGTGGTACGACTCAAAGACGTTTAACTCCCTTGGTAAACCTTGTGGTCATGGTCAGTGGCACATGACAACTTTGTCAAGGCATTGCGCACAATAGCCACACTGAGCCACCAGTTTTCTACCTTGTTTATGCCTACAAGGTCATGCCTAACATATCTGCACAGTGATTGGACACTCTGACCGTGACTGACTCGTGTTATGATCAATAGAAGTAAAAGTCACTTGGATACATTTGTGGTCTTGGTCAGTGGCACATGCCAACCTTGTCAAGGCATTGCGCACAATAGCCACACCGAGCCACCAGTATTATACCTTGTTTGCACCTGCAAGGTCATGCCCAGTATATCTGCAATGTGAGTGGACACTCTGACCGTGGCCAATTTGTGTTATGATTCATAGCCGTTTAAGGTACTTGGTAAACTTTGTGGTCATGGTCAGTGGCCCATGCCAACTTTGTCAAGGCATTGCGCACAATAGCCGTGCCAAGACACCGGTTTTTTACCCTCTTTATACCTGCAAGGTCATCCCTAGTACATCTGAGTTGTGATTGGGCACTCTGACTGTGGCTGACTCGTGTTACAATTTGTAGAAGTTAAAGTCACATGGTAAACTTTGTGGTCATGGTCAGTGGCACGTGCCAACTTTGTCAAGGCATTGCACACAATAGCCGTGCCAAGACACCGGTAATTTACCCTGTCTATACCTGCAAGGTCATGCATATTAGATGTACACTATGATTGGGCACTCTGACTGTGGCTGACACGTGTTACAATTCACATAAGTTAAAGTCACTTGGTAAACTTTGTGGTCATGGTCAGTGCCAACCTTGTCAAGGCACTGTGCACAATAGCCACACCGAGCCACCAGTATTCTACCTTATTTATAACTGCAAGATTATGCACAGTACCTGTGCACTGTGATTGGACACTCTGACCGTGGCTGACTCGTGTTATGATTCATATCCGTTTAAGGTTCTTGGTAATCTTTGTGGTCATGGTGAGTGCCACATGCCAACTTTGTCAAGGCATTGCGCAGAATAGCCGTGCCACGCCACAGGTTTTTTACCTTGTTTATACCTGCAATGTCATGTGAAGTACATCGAAACTATGGTTGGACGCTCTGACCGTGGCTGACTCGTGTTACGATTTGTAGAAGTTAAAGTCACTTGGTAAACTTTGTGGTCATGGTCAGTGGCACATACCAACTTTGTCAAGGCATTCCGCACAATAGCCACACCAAGGCATAAATATTCTACCTTGTTCATACCTGCAAGGTCATGCCCAATACATCTGCACTGTGATTGGGCACTCTAACTGTGGCTGACTTGTGTTACGATTCGTAGAAGTTAAACTCACTTGGTAAACTTTGTGGTCATGGTCAGTGGTACATGCCGACTTTGTCAAGGCATTGCGCACAATAGCCACACCGAGCCATTCATATTCTACCTTGTTTGAATCTGAAAGAACATGCCTGGTACATCTGCACTGTGATTGGACACTCTGACCGTGGCTGACTCGTGTTATGATCAATAGAAGTAAAAGTCACTTGGATACATTTGTGGTCATGGGTAGTGACACGTGCCAACTTTATCAAGGCATTGCGCACAATAGCCACACCGAGCCACCAGTATTCTACCTTGAGTATACCTGTAAGGTCCTGCCCAGTATACCTGCCATGTGATTGGACACTCTAACCGTGGCTGACTCGTGTTATGATTCATAGCCGCTTAAGGTACTTGGTAAACTTTGTGGTCATTGTCAGTGGCACATGCAAAGTTTGTCAAGGCATTGCGCACAATAGCCGTGCCAAGACACCAGTTTTTTCCCTTGTTTATACCTGCAAGGTCATGCATATTATATTTTCGCTGTGATTGGGCATTCTGACCGTGGCTGATACGTGTTACGATTCGTATAACTTAAAGTCACTTAGAAATCTTTGTGGTCATGGTCTGTGGCACATGCCAACTTTGTCAGGGCATTGCGCACAATAGCCACCGAGCCACCAGTATTGTACCTTGTTTATACCTGTAAGGTCATGCCCTGTATATCTACACTGTGATTGCACACTCTGACCGTGGCTGACTCGTATTATGATCAATAGAAGTAAATGTCACTTGGATACATTTGTGGTCATGGTCAGTGGCACATGCCAACTTTGTCAAGGCAATGCGCGCAATAGCCATGCCAAGCCACTGGTTTTTTACCTTGTTTGTAAATGCAAGGTCATGAATATTAGATGTGCACTGTGATTAGGCACTCTGACTGTGGCTGACTCGTGTTACGATTCATAGATGTTAAAGTCACTTGGTAAACTTTGTGATCATGGTCAGTGGCACATGCCAACGTTTTCAAGGCGTTGCGCACAATAGCCACACCCAGCTACCAGTATTCAACCGTGTTTGAACCTGTAAGATCATTCCTAGTACTTTTGCATTGTGATTGGACACTCTGGCCGTGGCTGACTCGTGTTATGATTCATAGCCGTTTAATGTACTTGGTAAACATTGTGGTCATGGTCAGTGGCACATGCCAACTTTGTCAAGGCATTGCTCACAATAGCCACACCGAGTCACCAGTATTCTACCTTGTTTGCACGTGCTAGATCATGCCTAGTACATCTGCACTGTGATTGGACACTCTGACCGTGGCGGACTCGTGCTATGATCAATAGAAGTAAAAGTCACTAGGATATATTTGTGGTCATGGTCAGTGGCACATGCCAACGTTTTCAAGGCATTCCACACAATAGCCACACCGAGCCACCAGTATTCTACCTTGTTTGCACTTGCAAGATCATGCCTAGTACATCAGCACTGTGATTGAACACTCTGACCGTGGTTGACTCGTGTTATGATTCATATCCGTTTAAGGTACTTGGTAAACTTTGTGGTCATGGTCAGTGCCACATGCCAACTTTGTGAATGCATTGCGCACAATAGCCGTGCCAAGCCAGCGGTGTTTTGCCTTGTTTATACATGCAAGGTCATGCCTAGTACATCTAAACTGTGATTGGGCACTCTGACCGTGCTGACTCGTGTTACGATTCGTAGAAGTTAAAGTCACTTGGTAAACTTTGTGGTCATGGTCAGTGGCACATGCCAACTTTGTCAAGGCTTTGCGCACAATAGCCACACCGAGCCACCAGTATTCTATCTTGTTTGGAACTGCAAGATCATGCCTAGTACATCTGCATTGTGATTGGACACTCTGACCGTGGGTGACTCGTGTTATGATCAATAGAAGTAAAAGTCACTTGGATACATTTGTGGTCATGGTCAGTGACACGTGCCAACTTTGTCAAGGCATTGCGCACAATAGCAACACCGAGCCACCAGTATTCTACCTTGTTTATACCTGTAAGGACATGCCCAGTATATCTGCACTGTGATTGGACACTCTGACTGTGGCTCACTCGTGTTATGATTCATAGCCGTTTAAGGTACTTGGTAAACTTCGTGGTCATGGTCAGTGGCATGTGCCAACTTTGTCAAGGCATTGTGCACAATAGTCGTACCAAGACACCGGTTTTTTACCATTTTTATACATGCAAGGTCATGCATATTAGATGTGCACTGTGATTGGGCACTCCGACTCTGGCTGACATGTGTTACGATTCAAAGACGTTTAACTCACTTGGTAAACCTTGTGGTCATGGTCAGTGGTATATGCCAACTTTGTCAAGGCATTGCTCACAATAGCCACACTGAGCCACCAGTCTTCTACCTTGTTTATACCTACAAGGTCATGCCTAGTATATATACACTGTGATTGGACACTCTGACCGTGACCGACTCGTGTTATGATCAATAGAAGTAAAAGTCACTTGGATACATTTGTGGTCATGGTCAGTGGCACATGCCAACCTTGTCAAGGCATTACGCACAATAGCCGTGCCAAGCCACCAGTTTTGTATCTTGTTTATACATGCAAGGTCATGCATATTACATGTGCACTATGATTGGGCACTCTGACTGTGGCTGACTCATGTTACGATTCGTATAAGTTAAAGTCACTTGGTAAACTTTGTGGTCATGGTCAGTGGCACATGCCAACTTTGTCAAGGCATTGCGCACAATAGCCACACCGAGCCAACAGTGTTCTACCTTGTTTGTACCTGCAAGGTCATGCCTAGTACAGCTGCACTGTGATTGGACACTCTGACCGTGGCTGACTCGTGTTATGATTCATAGCCGCTTAAGGTACTTGGTGAACTTTGTGGTCATGATCAGTGGCCCATGCCAACTTTGTCATGGCATTGCGCACAATAGCCATCCGAAGCCACCAGTATTCTACCTTGTTTGCACCTCCAAGATCATGCCTAGTATGTCTGCACTGTGATTGGACACTCTGACCGTGGCTGCCTCGTGTTATGATCAATAGAAGTAAAAGGCACTTGGATACATTTGTGGTCATGGTCAGTGGCTCATGCCAGCTTTGTCAAGGCATTGCGCACAATAGCCACACCCAGCCACCAGTATTATACCTTGTTTGCACCTGCAAGGTCATGCCCAGTTTATCTGCAATGTGAGTGGACACTCTGACCGTGGCCAACCCGTGTTATGATTCATAGCCGTTTAAGGTACTTGGTAAACTTTGTGGTCAAGGTGAGTGGCCCATGCCAAACTTGTCAAGTCCTTGCGCACAATAGCCATGCCAAGACACCGTTTTTTTACCCTGTTTATATCTGCAAGGTCATCCCTAGTACATCTGATTTGTGATTGGGCACTCTTACTGCGGCTGACTCGTGTTACAATTCGTAGAAGTTAAAGTCACATGGTAAACTTTGTGATCATGGTAAGTGGCACGTGCCAACTTTGTCAAGGCATTGCGCACAATAGCCGTGCCAAGATACCGGTAATTTACCCAGTTTATACCTGCAAGGTCATGCATATTAGATGTACACTGTGATTGGGCACTCCGACCGTGGCTGACACGTGTTACAATTCAAAGAAGTTAAAGTCACTTGATAAACTCTGTGGTCATGGTCAGTGGCACATGCCAACTTTGTCAAGACACTGCGCACAATAGCCACACCGAGCCACCAGTATTCTACATTATTTATACCTGTAATATCATGCACAGTAAATATGCACTGTGATTGGACACTCGGACCGTGGCTGACTCGTGTTATGATTCATAGCCGTTTAATGTACTTGGTAAACTTTGTGGGCATGGTGAGTGCCACATGCCAACTTTGTCAAGGCATTGCGAAGAATAGCCGTGCCACGCCACATGTCGTTTTCCTTGTTTTTACCTGCAAGGTCATGTCCAGTACATCTGAACGGTGATTGGACGCGTTGACCGTGGCTGACTCGTGTTAGGATTCGTAGAAGTTAAAGTCACTTGGTAAACTCTGTGGTCATGGTCAGTGGCACATGCCAACTTTGTCAAGGCATTGTGCACAATAGCCACACTGAGCCACCAATATTCTACCTTGTTTATACATGCAAGGTCATGCCCAATACATCTGCACTGTGATTGGGCAATCTAACTGTGGCTGACTCGTGTTAAGATTCGTAGAAGTTAAACTCACTTCGTAAACTTTGTGGTCATGGTCAGTGGCACATGCCGACTTTGTCAAGGCATTGCGCACAATAGCCACACCGAGCCACCACTATTCTACCTTGTTTATACCTGTAAGGTCCTGCCCGGTATACCTGCACTGTGATTGGACACTCTTACCGTGGCTGACTCGTGTTATGATTCATAGCCGTTTAAGGTACTTGGTAAACTTTGTGGTCATGGTCAGTGGCACATGCCAAGTTTGCCAAGGCATTGGGCACAATAGCCGTGCCAAGACACCAGTTTTTTTCCTTGTTTATAGGTGCAAGGTCATGCATATTAGATGTTCGCTGTTATTGGGCACTCTGACCGTGGCTGACTCGTGTTCCGATTCGTAGAAGTTAAAGTCACTTGGTAAACTTTGTGGTCATGGTCTGTGGCACATGCCAACTTTGTCAGGGCATTGCGCACAATAGCCACACCGAGCCACCAGTATTGTACCTTGTTTATACTTGTAAGGTCATGCCCTGTGTATCTTCACTGTGATTGCACACTCTGACTGTGGCTGACTCGTATTATGATCAATAGAAGTAAATGTCACTTGGATACATTTCTGGTCATGGTCAGTGGCACATGCCAACTAAGTCAAGGCAATGCGCGCAATAGCCATGCCAAGCCACTGGTTTTTTACCTTGCTTGTAAATGCAAGGTCATGCATATTAGATGTTCACTGTGATTAGGCACTCTGACTGTGGCTGACTCGTGTTGCGATTTATAGATGTTAAAGTCACTTGGTAAACTTTGTGGTCATGGTCAGTGGCACATAACTTTTTCAAGGCATAGCGTACAATAGCCACACCCAGCTACCAGAATTCTACCTTGTTTGAACCTGTAAGATCATTACTAGTAGTTTTACATTGTGATTGGACACCCTGACTGTGGCTGACTCCTGTTATGATCAATAGAAGTAAACGTAACTTGGATACATTTGTGGTCATGGTCTGTGGCACATGCCAACTTTGTCAAGGTATTGCACACAATAGCCACACCGAGCCACCCGTATTATACCTTGTTTATACCTGTAACATCATGCCCAGTATATCTTCACTGTGATTGGACACTCTGACTGTGGCTGACTCGTGTTATGATTCATAGCCGTTTAATGTAATTGGTAAACTTTGTGGTCATGGTCAGTGGCATATGCCAACTTTCTTTGTCAAGGCATTGCACATAATAGCCACACCGAGTCGCCAGTATTCTACCTTGTTTGCACGTGCAAGATCATGCCTAGTACATCTGCACTGTGATTGGACCCTCTGACCGTGGCGGACTCGTGTTATGATCAATAGAAGTAAAAGTCACTAGGATATATTTGTGGTCATGGTCAGTGGCACATGCCAACGTTTTCAAGGCATTCCACACAATAGCCACACCGAGCCACCAGTATTCTACCTTGTTTGCACTTGCAAGATCATGCCTAGTACATCAGCACTGTGNTGTTACGATTCGTAGAAGTTAAAGTCACTTGGTACACTTTGTGGTCATGGTCAGTGGCACATGCCAACTTTGTCAAGGCATTGCGCATAATAGCCTTACCGAGCCACCAGTATTATACCTTGTTTGGACCTACAAGATCATGCCTAGTTAATCTGCATTGTGATTGGACACTCTGACCGTGGGTGACCCGTGTTATGATCAATAGAAGTAAAAGTCACTTGGATACATTTGTGGTCATGTTCAGTGACACGTGCCAACTTTGACAAGGCATTGCGCACAATAGCCACACTGAGCCACCAGTATTCTACCTTGTTTATCCCTGTAAGGTCATGCCCAGTATATCTGCACTGTCATTGGACACTCTGACCGTGGCTGACTCGTGTTATGATTCATAGCCGTTTAAGGTACTTGGTAAACTTTGTGGTCATGGTCAGTGGCACGTGCCAACTTTGTCAAGGAATTGTGCACAATAGCCGTGCGAAGACACCGGTTTTTTACCTTGTTTATACCTGCAAGGTCATGCATATTAGATGTGCACTGTGATTGGGCACTCCGACTCTGGCTGACATGTGTTACGATTCAAAGACGTTTAACTCACTTGGTAATCCTTGTGGTCATGGTCAGTGGCACATGCCAACTTTGTCAAGGCATTGCGCACAATAGCCGGGCCAAGCCACCAGTTTTGTAGCTTGTTTATACCTGCAAGGTAATGCATATTAGATGTGCCTTGTGATTGGGCACTCTGACCGTGGCTGACTCGTGTTACGATTCGTAGAAGTTAAAGTCACCTGGTAAACTTTGTGGTCATGGTCAGTGGCACATGCCAACATTGTCAAGGCATTGCGTACAATAGCCGTACCAAGCCACCGGTTTTTTACCTTGTTTATACCTGNGTGGCTGACTCGTGTTATGATTCATAGCCGTTTAAGGTACTTGGTAAACTCTGTGGTCATGGTGAGTGCCACATGCGAACTTTGTCAAGGCATTGCGCACAATAACCGTGTCAAGCCACACGTTTTTTACCTTGTTTATACCTGCAATGTCATGCCTAGTACATCTAAACTGTGATTAGGCACTCTGACCGTGGCTGACTCTTGTTACGATTCGTAGAAGTTAAAGTCACTTGGTACACTTTGTGGTCATGGTCAGTGGCACATGCCAACTTTGTCAAGGCATTGCGCACAATAGCCTTACCAGGCCACCAGTATTATACCTTGTTTGGACCTGCAAGATCATGCCTAGTTAATCTGCATTGTGATTGGACACTCTGACCGTGGGTGACCCGTGTTATGATCAATAGAAGTAAAAGTCACTTGGATACATTTGTGGTCATGGTCAGTGGCACATGTCAACCTTGTCAAGGCATTGCGCACAATAGCCGTGCCAAACCACCAGTTTTTTTATCTTCTTTATACATGCAAGGTCATGCATATTAGATGTGCACTATGATTGGGCACTCTGACTGTGGCTGACTCGTGTTACAATTTGTAGAAGTTAAAGTCACGTGAAAAACTTTATGGTCATGGTCAGTGGCACGTGCCAACTTTGTCAAGGCATTGTGCACAATAGCCGTGCCAAGATACCGGAAATTTACCCAGTTTATACCTGCAAGGTCATGCATACAAGATGTACACTGTGATTGGGCACTCCGACTGTGGCTGACACGTGTTACAGTTGAGAGAAGTTAAAGTCACTTGGTAAACTCTGTGGTCATGGTCAGTGGCACATGCCAACGTTTTCAAGGCATTCCACACAATAGCCACACCGAGCCACCAGTATTCTACCTTAGTTATACCTGTAAGATCATGCACAGTACATATGCACTGTGATTGGACACTCTGACCGTGGCTGCCTTGTGTTATGATTCATAGCCGTTTAATGTACTTGGTAAACTTTGTGGGCATGGTGAGTGCCACATGCCAACTTTGTCAAGGCATTGCGCACAATAGCCGTGCCAAACCACCAGTTTTTTTATCTTCTTTATACATGCAAGGTCATGCATATTAGATGTGCACTATGATTGGGCACTCTGACTGTGGCTGACTCATGTTACGATTCGTAGAAGTTAAAGTCACTTGGTAAACTTTGTGGTCATGGTCAGTGGTACATGCCAACTTTGTCAAGGCATTGCGCACAATAGCAACACCGAGCCAACAGTGTTCTACCTTGTTTGTACCTGCAAGGTCATGCCTAGTACAGCTGCACTGTGATTGGACACTCTGACCGTGGCTGACTCGTGTTATGATTCATAGCCGCTTAAGGTACTTGGTAAACTTGGTGGTCATGACCAGTGGTACATGCCAACTTTGTCATGGCATTGCGCACAATAGCCACCCGAAGCCACCAGTATTCTACCTTGTTTGCACCTCCAAGATCAGGCCTAGTACATCTGCACTGTGATTGGACACACTGACCGTGGCTGCCTCGTGTTATGATGAATAGAAGTAAAAGTCACTTGGATACATTTGTGGTCATGGTCAGTGGTACATGCCAACTTTGTCAAGGCATCGCGCACAATAGCAACACCGAGCCAACAGTGTTCTACCTTGTTTGTACCTGCAAGGTCATGCCTAGTACAGCTGCACTGTGATTGGACACTCTGACCGTGGCTGCCTCGTGTTATGATGAATAGAAGTAAAAGTCACTTGGATACATTTGTGGTCATGGTCAGTGGTACATGCCAACTTTGTCAAGGCATCGCGCACAATAGCAACACCGAGCCAACAGTGTTCTACCTTGTTTGTACCTGCAAGGTCATGCCTAGTACAGCTGCACTGTGATTGGACACTCTGACCGTGGCTGCCTCGTGTTATGATGAATAGAAGTAAAAGTCACTTGGATACATTTGTGGTCATGGTCAGTGGTACATGCCAACTTTGTCAAGGCATCGCGCACAATAGCAACACCGAGCCAACAGTGTTCTACCTTGTTTGTACCTGCAAGGTCATGCCTAGTACAGCTGCACTGTGATTGGACACTCTGACCGTGGCTGACTCGTGTTATGATTCATAGCCGTTTAAGGTACTTGGTAAACTTTGTGGTCATGGTCAGTGGCCCATGCCAACTTTGTCAAGTCATTGCGCACAATAGCCGTGCCAAGACAACGGTTTTTTACCCTGTTTATATCTACAAGGTCATCCCTAGTACATCTGATTTTTGATTGGGCACTCTGACTGTGGCTGACTCGTGTTACAATTTGTAGAAGTTAAAGTCACGTGAAAAACTTTATGGTCATGGTCAGTGGCACGTGCCAACTTTGTCAAGGCATTGTGCACAATAGCCGTGCCAAGATACCGGAAATTTACCCAGTTTATACCTGCAAGGTCATGCATACAAGATGTACACTGTGATTGGGCACTCCGACTGTGGCTGACACGTGTTACAGTTGAAAGAAGTTAAAGTCACTTGGTAAACTCTGTGGTCATGGTCAGTGGCACATGCCAACTTTGTCAAGACACTGCGCACAATAGCCACACCGAGCCACCAGTATTCTACCTTAGTTATACCTGTAAGATCATGCACAGTACATATGCACTGTGATTGGACACTCTGACCGTGGCTGCCTTGTGTTATGATTCATAGCCGTTTAATGTACTTGGTAAACTTTGTGGGCATGGTGAGTGCCACATGCCAACTTTGTCAAGGCATTGCGCATAATAGCCGTGCCACGCCACAGGTTTTTTACCTTGTGTATACCTGCAAGGTCATGTCCAGTACATCTGAACTGTGATTGGACGCTTTGACCGTGGCTGACTCGTGTTAGGATTTGTAGAAGTTAAAGTCACTTGGTAAACTTTGTGGTCATGGTCAGTGGCACATGCCAACTTTGTCAAGGCATTGCGCACAATAGCCACACCGAGCCACCAATATTCTACCTTGTTTATACCTGCAAGATTATGCCCAATACATCTGCATTGTGATTGGGCACTCTAACTGTGGCTGACGCGTGTTAAGATTCATAGAAGTTAAACTCACTTTGTAAACTTTGTGGTCATGGTCAATGGCACACGCCGACTTTGTCAAGGCATCGCGCACAATAGCCACACCGAGCCACCAGTATTCTACCTTGTTTGTACCTGCAAGACTATGCCTAGTACATCTGCACTGTGATTGGACACTCTGACAGTGGCTGACTTGTGTTATGATCAATAGAAGTAAAAGTCACTTGGATACATTTGAAGTCATGGTTAGTGACACGTACCAACTTTATCAAGGCATTGCGCACAATAGCCACACCGAGCCACCGGTATTCTACCTTTTTTAGACCTGTAAGGTCTTGCCCGGTATACCTGCACTGTGATTGGACACTCTAACCGTGGCTGACTCGTGTTGTGATTCATAGCCGTTTAAGGTACTTAGTAAACTTTGTGGTCATGGTCAGTGGCACATGCCAACTTTGTCAAGGCATTGCGCACAATAGCCGTGTCAATACACCAATTTTTTTCCTTGTTTATACATGCAAGGTCATGCATATTAGATGTGCGCTGTGATTGGGCACTCTGACCGTGGCTGACTCATGTTACGATTCATAGAAGTTAAATTCACTTGGTACACGTTGTGGTCATGGTCAGTGGAACATGCCAGTTTTTTCAAGGCATTGCGTACAATAGCCACACCGAGCTACCAGTATTCTACCTTGTTTGAATGTGCAAGATCATTCCTAGTACTTTTGCAATGTGATTGGACACTCTGACTGTGGCTGACTCGTGTTATGATCAGTAGAAGTAAACGTCGCTTAGATACATTTGAGGTCATGGTCTGTGGCACATGCCAACTTTGTCAGGGTATTGCACACAAGCCACACCTAGCCACCCGTATTATACCTTGTTTGTACCTGTAAGGTCATGCCCAGTATATCTGCACTGTGATTGGACACTCTGACCGTGGCTGACTCGTGTTATGATTCATAGCCGTTTAATGAACTTGGTAAACTTTGTGGTCATGGTCAGTGGCACATGCCAACTTTGTCAAGGCATTGCACACCATAGCCACACCGAGTCACCAGTATTCTACCTTGTTTGCACGTGCAAGATCATGCCTAGTACATCTGCACTGTGATTGGACACTCTGACCGTGAGGGGCTCGTGTTATGATCAATAGAAGTAAACGTCACTAGGATATGTTTGTGGTCATGGTCAGTGGCACATGCCAACGGTTTCAAGGCATTCCACACAATAGCCACATCGAGCCACCAGTATTCTACCTTGTTTGCACCTGCAAGATCATTCCTAGTACATCTGCACTGTGATTGGACACTTTGACCGTGGGTTATTCGTGTTATGATTCATAGTCGTTTAAGGTACTTGGTAAACTTTGTGGTCATGGTCAGTGCCACATGCCAACTTTGTCAAGGGATAGTGCACAATAACCGTGCCAAGCGCCAGGTTTTTTACCTTATTCATACCTGCAAGGTCATGCCTATACATGTAAATTGTGATTGGGCACTCTGACCGTGGCTGACTCGTGTTACGATTTGTAGACGTTAAAGTCACTTGGTAAGCTTTGTGGTCATGGTCAGTGGCACATGCCAACTTTGTCAAGGCATTGCGCACAATAGCCACTCCGAGCCACCAGTGTTGAACCTTGTTTGTACCTGTAAGATCATGCCTTGTACATCTGCACTGTGATTGGACACTCTGACTGTGGCTGACTCGTGTTGTGATTCATAGCCGTTTAAGGTACTTGGTAAACTTTGTGATCATGGTCAGTGGCACATGCCGACTTTGTCAAGACATTGCGCACAATAGCCACACGGAGCCACCATTATTCTACCTTGTTTGCACCTACAAGATCATGCCTAGTACATCTGCACTGTGATTGGACACTCTGACCATGGCTGACTTGTGTTATGATTCATAGCCCTTTAAGGTACTTTGTAAACTTTGTGGTCATGGTCACTGGCACATGCCAACTTTGTCAAGGCATTGCGCACAAGAGCTGTGCAATGCCACCGGTGTTTTACCTTGTGTATACCTGCAAGGTCATGCATATTATATATGCACTGTGATTGGGTACTCTGACCGTGGCTGACTCATGCTATGATTCGTAGAAG
This sequence comes from Penium margaritaceum, assembly GCA_023375785.1. Taxonomy (NCBI): domain Eukaryota; kingdom Viridiplantae; phylum Streptophyta; class Zygnematophyceae; order Desmidiales; family Peniaceae; genus Penium; species Penium margaritaceum. The sequence continues at coordinate 77,805 of SZWC01004452.1, read as the reverse complement.
TTAAAGACGTCTGGTAAACTTTGTGGTCATGGTCAGTGACACATGCCAACTTTGTCAAGGCATTGCACACAATAGCCACATCAAGCCACCACTATTCTACCTTGTTTGAACCTGCAAGATCATGCCTAGTACATCTGCACTGTGTTTGGACACTCTGACCGTGGCTGACTCATGTTATTATCAATAGAATTAAAAGTCACTTGGATACATTTGTGGTCATGGTCAGTGGCACATGCCAACTTTGTCAAGGCATTGCGCACAATAGCAACACCAAGCCACCAGTATTCTGCCTTGTTTGCACCAGTAAGATCATGCCTAGTACATCTGCACTGTGATTGGAAACTCAGACCGTGGCTGACTCGTGTTATGATCAATAGAAGTAAACGTCACTTGGATACATGAGTGGTCATGGTCAGTGGCACATGCTAACTTTGTCCAGTTACGCACAATAGCCACACCAAGCCACCAGTATTCTACCTTGTTTATACCTAGAAGGTCATACCCAGTATATCTGCACTGTGATTGGACACTCTGACCGTGGCTGACTCGTGTTATGATTCATAGCCCTTTAAGGTACTTGGTAAACTTTGTGGTCATGGTCAGTGGTACATGCCAACTTTGTCAAGGCATTGCGCACAATAGCAGTGCCAAGCCACCAGTATTCTACCTTGTTTGTACCTGCGGGGTCATGCCTAGTACATCTGAACTGTGATTGGACACGCTGACCGTGGCTGACTCGTGTTATGATTCATAGAAATAAAATTCACTTGGATACATTTGTGGTCATGGTCAGTGGTACATGCCAGCTTTGTCAAGGCATTGCGCACGATAGCCACACCGAGCCACCAGTAGTGTACTCTGTTTCTACATGTAAGGACATGCCCAGTATATCTGCACTGTGATTGGACACTCTGACTGTGGCTGACTCGTACTATGATTCATAGCCGTTTAAGGTACTTGGTTAACTTCGTGGTCATGATCAGTGGTACATGCCAACTTTTTGAAGGCATTGCGTACAATAGAAAGGAACAAGCCACCGTTTTTTTTCCTTGTTTATACCTGCAAGGTCCTGTATATTAGATGTGCGCTGTGATTGGGCACTCTGACCGTGGCTGACCCGTGTTTCGATTCGTAAAACTTAAACTCACTTGGTAAAACTTTGTGGTCATGATCTTTGGCACATGCCAACTTTGTCAAGGCATTGCGCACAATAGCCACACCAAGCCACTAGTATTCTACCTTGTTTATACCTGCAAGATTATGCCTAGTACATATGCACTGTGATTGGACACTCTAACCATTGCTGCCTCGTATTATGATCAATAGAAGTAAACGTCACTTGGATTCATTTGTGGTCATGGTCAGTGACACATGCCAACTTTGTCAAGGCATTGTGTACAATAGCCATAGCGATCCACCAGTATTCTACCTTGTTTGTACCTGCGAGATCATGCCCAGTACATCTGCACTGTGATTGGACACTCTGACAGTGGCTGACTCGTGTTACGATCAATAGACGTAAAAGTCACTTGGATACATTTGTGGTCATGGTCAGTGGCACATGCCAACTTTGTCAAGGCATTGCGTACAATAGCCACACCGAGCCACCAGTATTCTACATTGTTTATACTTGCAAGGTCATGCACAGTATATTTGCACTGTGATTGGACACTCTGACCGTGGCTGACTCCTGTTTTGACTCATAGCTGTTTAAGGTACTTGGTTAATTGTGTGGTCATGGTCAGTGGCACATGCCAACTTTGTCAAGGCATTGCGCACAATAACCATCCCAAGACACCGGTTTTTATTCCCTGTTTAGACCTGCAAGTTCATGCATGTTAGATGTGCACTGTGATTGGGCACGCTGACCGTGGCTGACTCGTGTTACAATTCATAGAAGTTAAAGTCACTTGGTAAACTTTTGTGGTCATGGTCAGTTGCACATGCCAACTTTGTCAAGGTATTGCGCACAATAGCCACATCGATCCACCAGCATTTTACCTTGTTTGAACCTGCAATATCATGCATAGAACATCTGCACTGTGATTGGATACTCTGACCATGGCTGACTCGTGTTATGATAAATAGAAGTAAAAGTCACTTGGTAAACATTTGTGGTCATGGTCAGTGGCACATGCCAACTTTGTCAAGGCATTGCGCACAATAGCCACACGGAGCCACCAGAACTCTACCTTGTTTGCACCTGCAAGATGATGCCTGGTATATCTGCACTGTGATTGGACACTCTGACCATGGCTGGCTCGTGTTATGATCAATAGAAGTTAAAGTCACTTGGATATATTTGTGGTCATGGTCAGTGGCACATGCCAACTTTGTCAAGGCATTGCGCACCATAGCCACATCGAGCCACCAGTATTCTATTCTGTTTGAACCTGCAAGGTCATGCCTAGTACATCTACACTGTGATTGGACACTCAGACCATGGCTGACTCCTGTTATGATCAATAGAAGCAAAAGTCACTTGGTTACATTTGTGGTCATGGCCAGTGGCACATGCCAAATTTGTCAATGCATTACGCACAATAGCCACACCGAGCCACCAGTACTCTACCTTGTCTATACCAGCAAGGTCATGCCCAGTATATCTGCACTGTGATTGGACCCTCTGACCGTGGCGGACTCGTGTTATGATCAATGGAAGTGAAAGTCACTTGGATACATTTGTGTTCATGGTCAGTGGCACATGCCAACTTTGTCAAGGCATTCCGCACAATAGCCACACCGAGCCAATAGTATCATACCTTGTTTGCAACTGCAACATCATGCCTAGTACATATGCACTGTGATTGGACACTCTGCCCGTGGCTGACTCGTGTTAGTATTCATAACCGTTTCAGGTACTTGGTAGACTTTGTGGTCATGGCCAGAGGCACATGCCAACTTTGTGAAGGCATTGCGCACAGAAGCCGTGCCAAGCCACCGGTTTTTGACCTTGGTTATACGTGCAATGTCATTCCTAGTACATCTGAACCGTGATTGGGCACTCTGACTGTTGCTGACTCGTGTTACAACTCATATAAGTTAAAGTCACTTGGTAAACATTGTGGTCATGGTCAGTGGCACATGCCAACATTGTCAAAGTATTGCGCACGATAGCCACAATGAGCCACCAGTATTCCACCTTGTTTGCACCTGCAAGATCATGCCTAGTACATCTGCACTGTGATTGGACACTCTGACAGTGGCTGACTTGTGTTATGATCAGTAGAAGTTAAAGTCACTTGGATACATTTGTGGTAATGGCCAGTGGCACATGCCAACTTTGTGAATGCATTGCGCACAATAGTCACACCGAGCCACCAGTTTTCTACCTTGTTTGTATCTGCAAGGTCATTTCCGTTATATCTGCACTGTGATTGGACACTCTGACCGTGGCTGACTCGTGTTACGATTCATAGCCGTTTAAGGTACCTGGTAAACTTTGTGGTCATGGTCAGTGGAACATGCCAACTTTGTCAAGGCATTGCGCACAGTAGCCGTGCCAGGCCACCGGTTTTTGACCTTGTTTATGCCTGCAAGGTCATGCCTAGTACATCTGAACCATTATTGGGTACTCTCACTGTGGCTGACTCGTATTACGATTCGTATAAGTTAAAGTCACTTGGTACACATTATGGTTATGGTCAGTGGCACATGCCAACTTTGTCAAGGCATTGTGCACAATAGCCACAACGAGCCACCAGTATTATACCTTGCTTGCACCTGCAAGATCATGGCTAGTACATGTGCACTGTGATTGGACACTCTCACCGTGACTGACTCGTGTTATGGTTCATAGCCATTTAAGGTACTTCGTAAACTTTGTGGTCATGGTCAGTGGCACATGCCAGCTTTGTCAAGGCATTGCGCACAATAGCCGTGCCAAGCCACCGGTTTTGTACCTTATTTATACCTGCAAGGTCATGCATACTATATGTGTACTGTGATTGGGCACTCTGACCATGGCTGACTTGTGTTACGATTTGTAGAAATGAAAGTCACTTTGTAAACGTTGTGGTTATCCGGTGGCACATGCCGCCTTTGTCTAGGCATTGCGTACAATAGCCACACCGAGCCACCAGTATTCTACCTTGTCTGTACCTTCAAGATGATGCCTAGTAAATCTGCACTATGATTGGACACTCAGACTGTGACTGACTCGTGTTATGATCAATAGAAGTAAAAGTCAATTGGATACATTTGTGGTCATGGTCAGTGGCACATGCCAACTTTGTCAAGGCATTGCGCACAATAGCCACACCAAGCCACCAGAATCTACCTTGTTTGTACCTGCAAGATCATGCCTAGTGCATCTGCACTGTGATTGGACACTTTGACCGTGGCAGACTCGTGTTATGATCAATATAAGTAAAAGTCACTTGGAAACATTTGTGGTCATGGTCAGTGGCACATGCCAACTTTGTCAAGGCATTGTGCACAATAGCCACACCGAACCACCAGTATTCTACATTGTTTATACCTGCATGTTCATGCCCAGTATATCTGTACTGTGATTGGACACTCTGACCGTGGCTGACTTGTGTTCTGATCAATATAAGCCAAAGTCATTTGGATGCATTTGTGGTCATGGTCAGTGGCACATGCCAAGTTTTTCAAGGCATTGCGCACAAAAGCCACACCGAGCCACCAGTATCCTACCTTGTTTGTACCTGTAATATCATGCCTAGTACATCTGCATTGTGATTGGACACTCTGACCGTAGCTGACTCCTGTTATGATTCATAGCCGTTTCAGGTACTTGGTAAACTTCGTAGTCATGGTCAGTGGCACATGCCGAATTTGTCAAGGCATTGCGCGCAATAGCCGTGCCAAGTCACCGGCTTTTTACCTTGTTTATACCTGCAAGGTCATGCCTAGTACATCTGCTTTGTGATTGGACACTTTGACCGTGGCTGACTCATGTTATGATTTATAGCCGTTTAAGGTACTTGGTAAACTTTGTGGTCATGGTCAGTGGCACATGCCAACTTTGTGAAGGCATTGCGCACAATAGTCGTGCCAAGCTACCCAATTTGTACATTGTTTATACCTGCAAGGTCATGCCTAGCACATCTGAACTGTGATTGGGCATTCTGACTGGGACTGACTTGTGTTACGATTCGTTGAAGTTAAAGTCACTTGGTCAACTTTGTGGTCATGGTGAGTGGCACATGCCAACTTTGTCAAGTCGTTGCGCACAATAGTCATGCCAATACACCGTTTTTAAACCCTCTTCATACCTGCAAGGTCATGCATAATANAGCAGAACGGCTGTGGCGCGCTTACACGCGCCGCCCACCTTAGCAGTGTTAGGACTAGGTAATCTTAGCATAGTACTTAACCTTGTACTTCTGCTCTTGTATCTCTGCCTCTGTTATCCTCAGTATTATCAATCAATCATTTCCTCATTCCTTCGCTTACCTCCGTGCTGTGGTGCTGCCCGTTGTCTCCTTGCCGTTGCCCGCCTCTGTGCTGTGGCACTCGTTCCTCTTCCTCGCTACGTGCTCTCTGCCCGTGGCACCTTGTTCATTACATTGTCACGGGACCTCCTCACTTGCCCGCCTGCTGGCTAAGGCCTGTGATCCATCTCCTCACAGCACCCGCTCCTTCGCTTCGCTCCGTCGTGCCCGCACTGCTCACCCAAGGCGCCTCCAGAACTCGAAGCGCCCGTGCCGAGTGATACTGCGCCCACGCCAGTTCTATCTCCGGCTTGGCCTGTGCCTCTGGCACCGCCCCCGCATCACCTCGTCATACTTCTCAGTGCTTGCCTCACAGTCGTGCCTGTGATCTCTCTTGACGTCAGCATGCCGTCAGCTGCCAGCACCTTCGCCAATTGGGCTCAGTATTATTTTTGGAATCCTAAGTGAACGAATTGACATTCAACTAACACATTGAATTCAACATAAGGCCCATGATCATTTTTTCAGAAATCCAATATTTCAACGACATATTCCATTGTACAAAGAAATACTAAGGACCACNAAGTCACCGGCTTTTTACCTTGTTTATACCTGCAAGGTCATGCCTAGTACATCTGAACTGTGATTAGGCACTCTGACTGTGGCTGACTCGTGTTACAATTCGTAGAAGTTAAAGTCACTTGGTAAACTTTGTGGTCATGGTCAGTGGCACATGCCAACTTTGTCAAGGCATTGCGCACAATAGCCACACCGAGCCACCAGTATTCTACCTTGTTTCAACCTGCAAGATCATGCCTAGTACATCTGCTTTGTGATTGGACACTTTGACCGTGGCTGACTCATGTTATGATTTATAGCCGTTTAAGGTACTTGGTAAACTTTGTGGTCATGGTCAGTGGCACATGCCAACTTTGTGAAGGCATTGCGCACAATAGTCGTGCCAAGCTACCCAATTTGTACATTGTTTATACCTGCAAGGTCATGCCTAGCACATCTGAACTGTGATTGGGCATTCTGACTGGGACTGACTTGTGTTACGATTCGTTGAAGTTAAAGTCACTTGGTCAACTTTGTGGTCATGGTGAGTGGCACATGCCAACTTTGTCAAGTCGTTGCGCACAATAGTCATGCCAATACACCGTTTTTAAACCCTCTTCATACCTGCAAGGTCATGCATAATAGATGTGCACTGTGATTGCGTACTCTGACCATGGCTGACTTGTTTTATGATTCCTAGAATTTAAAGTTGTCAGAATAATATACAAAGCTCACAAGACTGCCCACTTGACTTCTACCGAACAAGAAATGGGCAGCCTGCACTCCCCTACCCCTCAAGAAAAGGCCAAGTCAGAATATCCCCAAGAGGTCCAGATCAACTCTGACCAAGACTTCCGAAGACTCGCACGACCAAAGTATCAGCGCGAGTCCAGGCAACGGACGTGCCGAACCAACCGCACCCAAGCAGACGTGGATGCCGAGCCTGCTGCCACCAGCCACGGTACTGCACAGTCTCCGNGGCACTCGTTCCTCTTCCTCGCTACGTGCTCTCTGCCCGTGGCACCTTGTTCATTACATTGTCACGGGACCTCCTCACTTGCCCGCCTGCTGGCTAAGGCCTGTGATCCATCTCCTCACAGCACCCGCTCCTTCGCTTCGCTCCGTCGTGCCCGCACTGCTCACCCAAGGCGCCTCCAGAACTCGAAGCGCCCGTGCCGAGTGATACTGCGCCCACGCCAGTTCTATCTCCGGCTTGGCCTGTGCCTCTGGCACCGCCCCCGCATCACCTCGTCATACTTCTCAGTGCTTGCCTCACAGTCGTGCCTGTGATCTCTCTTGACGTCAGCATGCCGTCAGCTGCCAGCACCTTCGCCAATTGGGCTCAGTATTATTTTTGGAATCCTAAGTGAACGAATTGACATTCAACTAACACATTGAATTCAACATAAGGCCCATGATCATTTTTTCAGAAATCCAATATTTCAACGACATATTCCATTGTACAAAGAAATACTAAGGACCACCAACGGGTCTAGGTGTGTGTGGTGTTATGTGGGTTTGTCATTTTGTACAGATGGCTGTTCACGCCTATTTGTAGTTCCCTACGACGAATGACTCTACGGATAATGTGAACAAACATGTGATGTGAAACATTAGTGAACATTTCCTCTACCGTGATTTCACTGAAAAACATATTCAAATTATTTGTGTGACATTTTGATTTCAGCGAAAAAAAATTGACACAATTTCAATGACCAGAAAAACATTTAGAATCAAATAACTCGAGCAGTAGGGTACCTTGTTTGCACCTGCAAGATCATGCCTAGTACATCTGCACTGTGATTGGACACTCTGACCGTGGCTGACTCGTGTTATGATTCATAGCCGTTTAAGGTACTTGGAAAACTTTGTGGTCATGATCAGTGGCACATGCCAACTTTGTCAAGGCATTGAAACAATAGCCATGCCAAGCGATTGGAACGGTCATGCATATTAGATGTGCACTGTGCTTGGGTACTCTGAATGTGGCTGACTTGTGTTACGGTTCGTAGAAGTTCAAGTCACTTGGTAAACTCTGTGGTCATGGTCAGTGGCACATGCCAACTTTGTCAAAGCATTGCGCACAATAGCCATGCCATGGCACCGGTTTTTTACCTTGTTTATACCTGCAAGTTCATACATATTAGATGTGTACTGTGATTGGGCACTCTGACCATGACTGACTCGTGTTACGATTCGTAGACGTTAAAAGTCACTTGGTAAACTTTGCGGGCATGGTCAGTGGCACATGCCACCTTTGTCAAGGCATTGCACATAATAGCCACACTGAGCCACTAGTACTCTACCTTGTTTGTACCTGCAAGATCATGCCTAGTATATCTGCACCGTGATTGGACACTCTGACCGTGGCTGACTCGTGTTATGATCAATAGAAGTAAAAGTCACTTGGATACAGTTGTGGTTATGGTCAATGGCAGATGCCAGCTTTGACAAGGCATTGCGCACAATAGCCACACCGAGCAACCAGTATTCTACCTTGTTTATACCTGCAAGGTCATGCCCGGAATATCTGCACTGTGATTGGACACTCTGACCGTGGCTGACTCGTGTTATGATTCTTAGCCGTTTAAGGTACTAGGTAAACATTGTGGTCATGGTCAGTGGCCCATGCAAACTTTGTCAAGGCATTGCACACAATATCCGTGCCAGGCCAACAGTTTTTCACCTTGTTTATACCTGCAAGGTCATGCACATTAGATGTACACTGTGATTGGGTAAGCTGAATGTGGCTGACCTGTGTTACGGTTCGTAGAAAGTAGAGTCACTTGGTAAACTCTGTGGTCATGGTCAGTAGCACTTGCCAACTTTGTCAAATGATTGCGCACAATAGCCGTGCCAAGCCACCGGTTTCTACCTTGTTTATACCTGCAAGTTCATGCATATTAGATGTGCACTGTGATTGGGCACTCTGACCGTGGCTGACGCACGTTACAATTGGTAGAAGTTCAAGTCACTTGGTAAACTCTGTGGGCATGGTCAGTGGCACATGCCAACTTTGTCAAGGCATTGCACATAATAGCCACACCGAGCCACTAGTACTCTACCTTGTTTGTACCTGCAAGAACATGCCTAGTATATATGCACTGTCATTGGACACTCTGACCGTGGCTGACTCTTGTTATGATCCATAGCCGTTTAATGTACTTGGCAAATTTTGTGGTCATGGTCAGTGCCACATGCCAATTTTGTCAAGGCATTGCGCACAATAGCCGTGCCAAGCCACCAGTTTTTTTATCTTGTTTATACCTGCAAGGTCATGCATATTCGATGTGCACTAAGATTGGGCACTTTGACCGTGGCTCACTCGTGTTACGATTCATCGAAGTTCAAGTCACTAGGTAAACTTTGTGGTCATGGTCAGTGGCACATGCCAACTTTGTAAAGGCATTGCGCACAATAGCCACACCAAGCCACCAGTATTCTACCTTGTTTCTACATGCAAGATCATGCCTAGTACATCTGCACTGTGAGTGGAAACTCTGACCGTGGCTGACTCGTGTTATGATTCATATCCGTAAACTTTGTGGTCATGGTCAGTGGCACATGCAAACCTTGTCAAGGCATTGCACACAATAGCCGTGTCAAGCCAACAGTTTTTTCCCTTGTTTATACCTGCAAGGTCATGCATATTAGATTTGCACTGTGATTGGGCACTCTGGATGTGGCTGACTCGTGTTACGATTTGTAGAAGTTAAAGTCACTTGGTAAACTTTGTGGTCATGGTCAGTGGCACATGCCAACTTTGTCAAGGCATTGTGCACAATAGCCATGCCAAGCCACCAGTTTTTAACCTTGATTATACCTGCAAGGTCATGCATATTAAATGTGCACTGTGATTGGGCACTCTGAGCGTGGCTGACTCGTGTTACGATTCGTAGAAGTTAAAGTCACTTGGTACACCTTGTGGTCATGGTCAGTGGCACATGCCAACTTTGTCCAGGCATTGCACACAATAGCCACACCAAGCCACCAGTAGTTTGCCTTGTTTGCACCTGCAAGACCATGCCTAATACATCTGCACTGTGATTGGTCACTCTGACCATGGCTGACTCGTGTTATAATTCATAGCCGTTTAATGTACTTCGCAAACGTTGTGGTCATGGTCAGTGGCACATGCCAACTTTGTCAAGGCATTGCGCACAATAGCCGTGCCAAGCCACCGGTTTTTTACCTTTTTATACCAGTAACGTCATGCATATTAGATGTGCACTATGATTGGACACTCTGACAGTGGTTGACTCCTGTTACGATACGTAGAAGTTGAAGTCACTTGGTAAACGTTGTGGTCATGGTCAGTGGCACATGCCAACTTTGTCAAGGCATTGCGCACAATAGCCGTGCCAAGCCACCAGTTTTTTACCTTGTGTATACCTGCAAGGTCATGCATATTAGACGTGCTCTGTGATTGGGCACTCTGACCATGGCTGACTCGTGTTACGATTCGTAGAAGTTAAAGTCACCTGGTAAACTTTGTGGTCATGGTCAGTGGCACATGCCAACTTTGTCAAGTCATTGCGCACAATAGCCACACCGAGACACCGGTATTCTACCTTGTTTATACCTGCAAGATCATGCCTAGTACATCTGCACTGTGATTGGAGACTCTCACCGTGGCTGACTCGTGATATGCGTCATAGCCGTTTAAGGTACTTGGTAAACTTTGTGGTAATGGTCAGTGGCACATGCCAACTTTGTCAAGGCATTGCGCACAATAGCCATACCAAGCCACCGGTTCTTTCCTTTTTTATACCTGCGAGGTCATGCCTAGTACAACTGAACTGTGATTAGGCACTCTGACTTTGGCTGACTCGTGTTACGGTTTGTAGAAGTTAAAGTCACTTGGTAAACTTTGTGGTCGTGGTCAGTGGCACATGCCAACTTTGTCAAGGCATTGCGCACAATAGTCGTGCAAAGACACCGGTTTTTTTCCTTGTTTATACCTGCAAGGTCATGCATATTAGATGTGCACTGTGATTGGGTACTCTGACCATGATTGACTCGTGTTACGATTCGTAGAAGTTAAAATCACTTGGTAAACTTTGTGGTCATGGTCAGTGGCACCTGCCAACATTGTCAAGGCATTGCGCACAATAGCTGTGCCACACCACCGGTTTTTTACCTTGTTCATACTTGCAAGGTCATGCATGTTAGATGTGCACCGTGACTGGGCACTCTGAATGTGGCTGAATTGTGTTACGACCGCTAAAAGTTACAGTCACTTGGTAAACTTTGCGGTCATGGTCAGTGGCACATGCCAATTTTGTGAAGGCATTGCGCACAATATCTGTGCAAAGCCACCGGGTTTTTACCTTGTGTATACCTGCAAGGTCATGCATGTTAGGTGTGCACCGTGATTGGACACTCTGACTGTGGCTGACTCGTGTTACAACTCGTAGAAGTTAAAGTCACTTGGTAAACTTTGTGGTCATGGTCAGTGGCACATGCCAACTTTGTCAAGGCATTGCGCACAATAGTCACGCCAAGCCACCGGTGTTTTACCTTGTTTGTACCTGCAAGATCATGCCTAATACATCTGCACTGTGATTGGACACTCTGACCATGGCTGACTCGTGTTACGGTCAATAGACGTAAAGTCACTTGGATACATTTGTGGTCATGGTTAGTGGCACATGCCAACTTTGTCAAGGCATTGCACACAATAGCCACACCGATCCACCAGTATTCTACCTTGTTTATACCTGTGAGGTCATGCCCAGTATATCTACACAGTGATTGGATACTCTGACCGTGGCTGTCTCGTGTTATGATTCATAGCCATTTAATGTACTTGGCAAACTTTGTGGTCGTGGTCAGTGGCACATGCCAACTTTGTCAAGGCATTGCGCACAATAGCCACACCGAGCCACCAGTAGTCTACCTTGTTTGTACCTGCAAGATCATGCATAGTATATCTGCAATGTGATTGGACACTCTGACCGTGTCTGACTCGTGTTATGATTCATAGCCGTTTAAGGTACTTGGTAAACTTTGTGGTCATGGTCAGTGGCACATGCAAACTTTTTTAAGGCATTGCGCACAATAGCCGTGTCAAGCCAATGGTTTTTTCCCTTGTTTATACCTGTAAGGTCATGCATATTAGATGTGCACTGTGATTGGGCACTCTGAACGTGGCTGACTCGTGTTACAATTCGTAGAAGTTAAAGTCACTTGGTAAACTTTGTGGTCATGGTCAGTGGCACATGCCAACTTTGTCAAGGCATTGTGCACAATAGCCGTGCCAAGCCACCGGTTTTTTCCTTTCAATATACCTGCAAGGTCATGCATGTTAGATGTGCAATGTGATTGGGCACTCTGAGCGTGGCTGGCTTGTGTTACGATTCGTAAAAGTTAAAGTCACTTGGTAAACCTTGTGGTCATGGTCGGTGGCACATGCCAACTTTGTCAAGGCATTGTGCACAATAGTCACACCAAGCCACCGGTGGTTTACCTTGTTTGCACCTGCAAGATCATGCCTAATATATCTGCACTGTGATTGGTCACTCTGACCGTGGCTGACTCGTGTTATGATCAATAGATGTAAACGTCACTTGGATACATTTGTGGTCATGGTCAGTGGCATATGCCAACTTTGTCAAGACACTGCGCACAAGAGCCACACCGAGCCACCAGTATTCTACCTTGTTTAAACCTGTAAGGTTATCCCCAGTATATCTGCACTGTGATTGGACATTCTGACCGTGGCTGACTCGTGTTCTAATTCATAGCTTAATGTACTTGGTAAACTTTGTGGTCATGGTCAGTGGCACATGCCAACTTTGTGAAGCCATTGCGCACAATAGCCGTGCCAAGCCACCGGTTTCTACCTTTTTATACCAGTAACGTCATGCATATTAGATGTGTACAATGATTGGACACTCTGACAGTGGTTGACTGGTGATTGTGGTCATGGTCAGTGGGACATGCCAACTTTGTCAAGGCATTGCGCACAATAGCCGTGCCAAGCCACCAGTTTTTTACCTTGTGTATACCTGCAAGGTCATGCATATTAGATGTGCACTGTGATTGGGCACTCTGACCATGGCTGCCTCGTGTTACGACTCGTATAAGTTAAAGTCACTTGGTAAGCTTTGTGGTCATGGTCAGTGGCACATGCCAACTTTGTCAAGTCATTGCGCACAATAGCCACACCGAGACACCAGTATTCTATATTGTTTATACCTGCAAGATCATGCCTAGTACATCTGCACTGTTATTGGACACTCTCACCGTGGCTGTCTCGTGTTGAGTCATAGCAGTTTAAGGTACTTGGTAAATTTTGTGGTCATGGTCAGAAGCACATGCCAACTTCGTCAAGGCATTGCGCACAATAGCCGTACCAAGCCACCAGTTTTTTACCTTGTTTATACCTGCAAGGTCATGCCTAGTACAACTGAACTGTGATTAGGCACTCTGACTGTGGCTGACTTGTGTTACTGTTTGTAGAAGTTAAAGTCACTTGGTAAACTTTGTGGTCATTATCAGTGGCACATGCCAACTTTGTCAAGACATTGCGCACAATAGTCGTGCCAAGCCACCGGTTTTTTACCATGTTTATACCTGCAAGGTCATGGATATTAGATATGCACTGTGATTGGGTACTCTGACCGTGATTGACTCGTGTTACGATTTGTAGACGTTAAAGTCACTTGGTAAACTTTGTGGTCATGGTCAGTGGCACATGCTAACATTGTCAAGGCATTGCGCACAACAGTTGTGCAAAGCCACCGGTTTCTTACCTTGTTTATTCCTGCAAGGTCATGCATGTTAGATGTGCACCGTGATTGGGCACTCTGAATGTGGCTGCCTCGTGTTACGATCGCTAGAAGTTAAAGTCACTTGGTAAACTTTGTGGTCATGGTCAGTGGCACATGCCAATTTTGTCAAGGCATTGCGCACAATAGCTGTGCCAAGCCACAGGTGTTTTACCTTGTTTATACCAGCAAGGTCATGCATGTTAGATGTGCACCGTGATTGGACACTCTGACTGTGGCTGACTCGTGTTACGATTCGTAGAAGTTAGAGTAACTTGGTAAACTTTGTGGTCATGGTCAGTGGCACATGCCAACTTCGTCAAGGCATTGCGCACAATAGCCACACAAAGCCACCGGTATTTAACCTTGTTTGTACCTGCAAGATCATGCCTAATACATCTGCACTGTGATTGGACACTCTCACCATGGCTGACTCGTGTTATGATCAATAGAAACAAAGTTACTTGGATACATTTGTGGTCATGGTCAGTGGCACATGCCAACTTTGTCAAGGCATTGCAACCAATAGCCACACTGATCCACCAGTATTCTACCTTGTTTATACATGCAAGGTCATGCCCATTATATCTGCACTGTGATTGGACACTCTGACCGTGGCTGACACGTGTTATGATTCATAGCCGTTTAATGTACTTGGTAAACTTTGTGGTCATGGTTAGTGGCACATGCCAACTATGTCAAGACATTGCGCACAATAGCCGTGCCAAGCCACCGGGTTTTTGCCTTTTTTATACCTGTAAGGTCATGCCTAGTACATCTGAACTGTGACTGGGTACTCTGACCGTGGCTGACTCATGTTATTATTCGTAGACGTTGAAGTCACTTGGTAAACTTTGTGGTTGTGGTCAGTGGAACATGCCAACTTTGTCAAGGCATTGCGCACAATAGCTGCACCGAGCCACCAGTATTCTACCTTGTTTAAACCCGCGAGGTCATGCCCAGTATATCTGCACAGTGATTGGATACTCTGACCGTGGCTGTCTCGTGTTACGATTCATAGCCGTTTAATGTACTTGGTAAACTTTGTGGTCATGGTCAGTGGCACATGCCAACTTTGTTAAGGCATTGCGCACAATAGCCACACCGAGCCACCAGTATTCTGCCTTGTTTGTACCTGCAAGATCATGCCTAGTACATGTGCACTGTGATTGGACACTCTGACCGTGGCTGACTCGTGATATGATTCATAGCCGTTGAATGTACTTGGTAAACTTTGTGGTCATGGTCAGTGGCACATGCCAACTTTGTCAAGGCATTGCGTACAATAGCCATGCCAAGCGATTGGCACGGTCATGCATATTAGATGTGCACTGAGATTGGCCACTCTGACCATGGCTGACTCGTGTTATGATTCGTAGAAGTTCAAGTCACTTGGTAAACGTTGTGGGCATGGTCAGTGGCATAAGCCAACTTTGTCAAGGCATTGAACATAATAGCCACACCGAGCCACTAGTACTCTACATTGTTTGTACCTGCAAGATCATGCCTTGTATATCTGCACTATGATTTAACACTCTGACCGTGGCTGACTTGTGTCATGATCAATAGAAGTAAAAGTCAGTTGGATACAATTGTGGTCATGGTCAGTGGCACATGCCAACTTTGTCAAGGCATTGCGCACAATAGCCACACCGAGCCACCAGTATTCTGCCTTGTTTGTACCTGCAAGATCATGCCTAGTACATATGCACTGTGATTGGACACTCTGACCGTGGCTGTCTTGTGTTATGATTCATAGCCGTTTAATGTACTTGGTAAACCTTGTGGTCATGGTCAGAGGCACATGCCAACTTTGTCAAGGCATTGCGCACAATAGCCACACCGAGCCACCAGTATTCTGCCTTGTTTGTACCTGCAAGATCATGCCTAGTACATGTGCACTGTGATTGGACACTCTGACCGTGGCTGACTCGTGATATGATTCATAGCCGTTGAATGTACTTGGTAAACTTTGTGGTCATGGTCAGTGGCACATGCCAACTTTGTCAAGGCATTGCGTACAATAGCCATGCCAAGCGATTGGCACGGTCATGCATATTACATGTGCACTGTGATTGGGCACTCTGAATGTGGCTGACCTGTGTTACGGTTTGTAGAAGTTCAAGTCAATTGGTAAACTTTGTGGGCATGGTCAGTGGCACATGCCAAATTTGTCAAGGCATTGCACATAATAGCCACACCGAGCCACTAGTACTCTACATTGTTTGTACCTGCAAGATCATGCCTTGTATATCTGCACTATTATTGGACACTCTGACCGTGGCTGACTCGTGTCATGATCAATAGAAGTAAGAGTCAGTTGGATAAAATTGTGGTCATGGTCAGTGGCACATGCCAACTTTGTCAAGGCATTGCGCACAATAGCCGTGCCAAGCCACCGGTTTTTTACCTTGTTCATACCTGCAAGGTCATGCATATTAGATGTGCACTGAGATTGGCCACTCTGACCATGGCTGACTCGTGTTACGGTTTGCAGAAGTTCAAGTCAATTGGTAAACTTTGTGGGCATGGTCAGTGGCACATGCCAACTTTGTCAAGGCATTGCACATAATAGCCACACCGAGCCACTAGTACTCTACATTGTTTGTACCTGCAAGATCATGCCTTGTATATCTGCACTATGATTGGACACTCTGACCGTGGCTGACTCGTGTCATGATCAATAGAAGTAAAAGTCAGTTGGATACAATTGTGAGCATGGTCAGTGGCACATGCCAACTTTGTCAAGGCATTGCGCACAATAGCCACACCGAGCCACCAGTATTCTACTTTGTTTGCACCTGCAAGATCATGCCTAGTACATCTGCACTGTGATTGGACACTCGGATCGTGGCTGACGCGTGTTATGATTCTTAGCCGTTTAAGGTACTTGGTGAACTTTGTGGTCATGGTCAGTGGCACATGCAAACTTTGTCAAGGCATTGCACACAATAGCTGTGCCAGGCCAACGGTTTTTTCCCTTGTTTATACCTTTAAGGTCATGCATATTAGATGTACACTGTGATTGGGCACTCTGAATGTGGCTGACTCGTGTTACGATTCGTAGAAGATAAGGTCACTTGGTAAACTTTGTGGTCATGGTCAGTGGCACATTCCAACTTTGTCAAGGCATTGTGCACAGTAGCCGTGCCAAGCCACCGGTTTTTTACCTTATTAGACCAGCAACGTCATGCATATCAGATGTGCACTATGATTAGACACTCTGACAGTGGCTGACTCGTGTTACCATATGTAGAAGTTAAAGTCACTTGGTAAACCTTGTGGTCATGGTCAGTGGCACATGCCAACTTTGTCAATGCATGGCGCACAATAGCTGTGGCAAGCCATCGGTTTTGTACCTTGTGTATACCTGCAAGGTCATGCATATTAGATGTGCACTGTGATTGGGCACTCTGACTGTTGCTGACACGTGTTACGAATCGTAGAAGTTAAAGTCACTTGGTAAACGTTGTGGTCATGGTCAGTGGCACATGCCAACCTTGTTAAGTCACTGCGCACAATAGCCACACCGAGACGCCAGTATTCTACCTTGTTTGTACCTGCAAGATCATGTTTAGCACATCTGCACTGTGATTGGACACTCTGACCGTGGCTGACTCGTGTTATGAGTCATAGCCGTTTACGGTATTTGGTACACTTTGTGGTCATAGTCAGTAGCACATGCCAACTTTGTCGAGGAATTGCGCACAATAGCTGTGCCAAGCCACCGGTTTTTTACCTTGTACATACCTGCAAGGTCACGCCTAGTACATCTGAAATGTGATTGGGCACTCTGACTGTGGCTGACTCGTGTTACGACTCGTAGAAGCTAAAGTCACTTGGTAAACTTTGTGGTTATGGTCAGTGGCACATGCCAACTTTGTCAAGGCATTGCGCACAGTAGTCGTGCCAAGCCACCCGTTTTTTACCTTGTTTATACCTGCAAGGTCATGCATATTAGATGTGCACTCTGATTGATCAATAGATGTAGAAGTAACTTGGATACATTTGTGGTCATGGTCAGTGGCACATGCCAACTTTATCAAGGTATTGCGCACAATAGCCACACCGAGCCACCAGTACTCAACCTTGTTCATAGCCATTTAAGGTACTTGGTAAACTTTCTGGTCATGGTTAGTGGCACATGCCAACTTTGTCAAGACATTGCGCACAATAGCCGTGCCAAGCAACCGGGTTTTTGCCTTGTTTATACCTGTAAGGTCATGCCTAGTACATCTGAACTGTGACTGGGTACTCTGACCGTGGCTGACTCGTGTTGTTATTTGTAGAAGTTGAAGTCACTTGGTAACCTTTGTGGTTGTGGTCAGTGGCACATGCCAACTTTGTCAAGGCATTGCGCACAATAGCTGCACCGAGCCATTAGTATTCTACCTTGTTTAAACCTGCGAGGTCATGCCCAGTATATCTGCACAGTGATTGGATACTCTGACCATGGCTGTCTCGTGTTATGATTCATAGCCGTTTAATGTATTTGGTAAACTTTGTGGTCATGGTCAGTGGCACATGCCAACTTTGTCAAGGCATTGCGCACAATAGCCACACCGAGCCACCAGTATTCTGCCTTGTTTGTACCTGCAAGATCACGCCTAGTACATGTGCACTGTTATTGGACACTCTGACCGTGGCTGACTCGTGATATGATTCATAGCCGTTGAATGTACTTGGTTAACGTTGTGGTCATGGTCAGTGGCACATGCCAACTTTGTCAAGGCATTGCGTACAATAGCCATGCCAAGAGATTGGCACGGTCATGCATATTAGATGTGCACTGTGATTGGGCACTCTGAATGTGGCTGACCTGTGTTACGGTTTGTAGAAGTTCAAGTCAATTGGTAAACTTTGTGGGCATGGTCAGTGGCACATGCCAACTTTGTCAAGGCCTTGAACATAATAGCCACACCGAGCCACTAGTACTCTACCTTGTTTGTACCTGCAAGATCGTGCCTTGTATATCTGCACTATGATTGGACACTCTGACCGTGGCTGACTCGTGTCATGATCAATAGAAGTAAAAGTCACTTGGATACATTTCTGGTTATGGTCAGTGGCACATGCCAACTTTGTCAAGGCATTGCGCACAATATCCACACCGAGCCACCAGTATTCTACCTTGTTTATACCTGCAAGGTCATGCCCAGTATATCTGCACTGTGATTGGACCCTCTGACCGTGGCTGAATCGTGTTACGATTCATAGCCGTTTAATGTACTTGGCAAACTTTGTGGTCATGGTCAGTGGCAAATGCCAATTTTGTCAAGGCATTGCGCACAATAGCCGGGCCAAGCCACCGGTTTTTTACCTTGTTCATACCTGCAAGGTCATGCATATTAGATGTGCACTGAGATTGGCCACTCCGACCATGGCTGACTCATGCTATGATTCGTAGAAGTTAAAGTCATTTGGTAAACTTTGTGGTCACAGTCAGTGGCACATGCCAGCTTTGTCAAGGCATTGCGCACAATAGCCACACCGAGCCACCAGTATTCTACCTTGTTTGCACCTGCAAGATCATGCCTAGTACATCTGCACTGTGATTGGACACTCGGATTGTGGCTGACGCGTGTTATGATTCTTAGCCGTTTAAGGTACTTGGTGAACTTTGTGGTCATGGTCAGTGGCACATGCAAACTTTGTCAAGGCATTGCACACAATAGCCGTGCCAGGCCAACGGTTTTTTCCCTTGTTTATACCTTTAAGGTCATGCATATTAGATGTACACTGTGATTGGGCACTCTGAATGTGGCTGACTCGTGTTACGATTCGTATAAGTTAAAGTCACTTGGTAAACTTTGTGGTCATGGTCAGTGGCACATTCCAACTTTGTCAAGGCATTGTGCACAATAGCCGTGCCAAGCCACCGGTTTTTTACCTTATTAGACCAGCAATGTCATGAATATTTTTAATTTTGCACTATGATTAGACACTCTGACAGTGGCTGACTCGTGTTACCATATGTAGAAGTTAAAGTCACTTGGTAAACCTTGTGGTCATGGTCAGTGGCACATGCCAACTTTGTCAATGCATTGCGCACAATAGCCGTGCCAAGCCACCGGTTTTGTACCTTGTGTATACCTGCAAGGTCATGCATATTAGATGTGCACTGTGATTGGGCACTCTGACTGTGGCTGACACGTGTTACAAATCGTAGAAGTTAAAGTCACTTGGTAAACGTTGTGGTCATGGTCAGTGGCACATGCCAACTTTGTTAAGTCATTGCGCACAATAGCCACACCGAGACGCCAGTATTCTACCTTGTTTGCTCCTGCAAGATTATGTTTAGTACATCTGCACTGTGATTGGACACTCTGACCGTGGCTGACTCGTGTTATGAGTCATAGCCGTTTAAGGTACTTGGTACACTTTCTGGTCATAGTCAGTAGCACATGCCAACTTTGTCAAGGAATTGCGCACAATAGGTGTGCCAGGCCACCGGTTTTTTACCTTGTACATACCTGCAAGGTCACGCCTAGTAGATCTGAAATGTGATTGGGCACTCTGACTGCGGCTGACTCGTGTTACGATTCGTAGAAGCTAAAGTCACTTGGTAAACTTTGTGGTCATGGTCAGTGGCACATGCCAACTTTGTCAAGGCATTGTGCACAGTAGTCATGCCAAGCCACCCGTTTTTTACCTTGTTTACACCTGCAAGGTCATGCATATTAGATGTGCACTCTGATTGATCAATAGATGTAAAAGTCACTTGGATACATATGTGGTCATGGTCAGTGGCACATGCCAACTTTATCAAGGTATTGCGCACAATAGCCACACCGAGCCACCAGTACTCAACCTTGTTCATAGCCATTTAGGGTACTTGGTTAACTTTGTGGTCATGGTCAGTGGCACATGCCGACTTTGTCAAGGCATTGCGCACAATAGCCGCGCCAAGCCATCGGTTTTTTATCCTGTTTATACCTGCAAGGCCATGCCTAATACATCTGAATTGTCATTGGTCACTCTGACTGTGGCTGACTCGTGTTACCATTCGAAGAAGTTAAAAGTCACTTGGTTAACTTTGTCGCCATGGTCAGTGGCACATGCCAACTCTGTCAAGGCATTACGCACAATAGCCAAACCGAGCCACCAATATTCTGCCTTGTTTGCACCTGCAAGATCATGCCTACTATATCTGCACTGTGATTGGACACTTTGACCGCGGCTGACTCGTGTTATGATCAATAGTAGTATAAGTCACTTGGATACATTTGTGGTCATGGTCAGTGGTATATGCCAACTTTGTCAAGGCCTTGCACATAATAGCCACACCGAGCCACCAATATTCTACCCAGTAAGGTCATGCCCAGTATATTTGCACTATGATTGGACACTCTGACCATCACTGACTCGTGTTATGATTCATTGCCGTTTAAGGTACTTGGTAAACTTTGTGGTCATGATAAGTGGCACATGCCAACTTTTTCAAGGCATTGCGCACAATAGCCATGCCAAGCCACCGGGTTTTTAACTTGTTTATACCTGCAAGGTCATGCATATTACATGTGCACTGTGATTGGGTACTCTGACCGTGGCTGACTCGTGATACAATGCATAGAAGTTAAAGTCACTTGGTAAACTTTGTGGTCATGGTCTGTGGCACACGCCAACTTTGTCAAGGCATTGCGCACAATAGTTGTGCTAAGACACCGGTTTTTTACCCTGTTTTTACCTGCAAGGTCATGTATATTATATGTGCACTGTGATTGGGTACTCTGACCGTGGCTGACTTGTGTAATGACTCGTAGAAGTAAATGTCACTTGGTAAACTTTGTGGTCATTGTCAGTGGCGCATGCCAAACTTTTCAAGGCATTGCGCACAATAGCCGTGCCAAGCCACCCATTTTTTACCTTGTTTATACCTGCAAGGTCATACATATTAGATGTGCGCTTTGATTGGGTACTCTGATTGTGGCTGACTCGTGTTATGATTCGTATAAGTCAAAGTCACTTGGTAAACTTTGTCGTCATGGGCAGTGGCACATGCCAACTTTGTCAAGGCATTGCGCATAATAGCCACACCGAGCCACCAGTATTCTACCTTGTTTGCCCGTGCAAGATCATGCTTAGTACATCTGCACTGTGATTGGACACTCTGACCGTGGCTGACTCGTGTTATGATCAATAGAAGTAAAAGTCACTTGGATACATTTGTGGTCATGGTCAGTGGCACATGCCAGCTTTGTCGAGGCATTGCGCACAATAGCCACACCGAGCCACTTGTATGATAGCTTACACGTGCAAGGCCATGCCCAGTATATGTGCACTGTGATTTGACACTCTGACCGTGGCAGACTCGTGTTATGATTCAGAGCCGTTTGAGGTACTTGGTAAACTTTGTAGTCACGGTCAGTGGCACATGCCAACTTTGTCAAGGCATTGCGCACAATAGCCGTGCCATGCCACCGGTTTTTTAACTTGTTCATACCTGGAAGGTCATGCATATTAGATGTATACTGTGAGTGGGCACTCTGACCGTGGCTGACTTGTGTTACGATTCCTATAAGTTAAAGTCACTTGGTAAACTTTGTGTTCATGCTCAGTGGCACATGCCAACTTTGTCAAGGCATTCCGCACAATAGCCACACCGCGCCGCCAGTATTCTATCTTTTTTGCACATACAATATCATGCCTAGTACATCTGCACTCTGATTGGACACTCTGACCGTGGCTGACTCATGTTATGAACAATAAAGGTAAAATTCACTTGGATACACTTGTGGTCATGGTCAGTGGCACATGCCAACTTTGTCAATGCATTGCACACAATAGCCGTGCCAAGCCACCCATTTTTTACCTTGTTTATACCTGCAAGGTCATACATATTAGATGTGCGCTTTGATTGGGTACTCTGACTGTGGCTGACTCGTGTTATGATTCGTATAAGTCAAAGTCACTTGGTAAACTTTGTCGTCATGGGCAGTGGCACATGCCAACTTTGTCAAGGCATTGCGCATAATAGCCACACCGAGCCACCAGTATTCTACCTTGTTTGCACGTGCAAGATCATGCTTAGTACATCTGCACTGTGATTGGACACTCTGACCGTGGCTGACTCGTGTTATGATCAATAGAAGTAAAAGTCACTTGGATACATTTGTGGTCATGGTCAGTGGCACATGCCAACTTTGTCAAGGCATTGCGCACAATAGCCGTGCCAAGCCACTGGTTTTAACCTTGTTTATACCTGCAAGGTCATGCCTAGTACATGTGGAATGTGATTTGGCACTCTGGCTGTGGCTGACTCGTGTTCAATTCGTAGAAGTCACTTGGTAACTTTTGTGGTCATTGTCAGTGGCACATGCCAACTTTGTCAAGGCATTGCGCACAATAGCGGTGCCAAGACACCGGTTTTTTATCCTGTTTGTACCTGCAAGGTCATGCATATTAGATGTACACTGTGATTGGGAACTCTGACTGTGGCTGACTTGTGTTATGATTCGTACAAGTTAAAGTCACTTGATAAACTTTGTGGTCATGGTAAGTGGCACATGCCAACCTTGTCAAGGCATTGCACACAATAGCCACACCAAGCCACTAGTATTCTGCCTTGTTTGCACCTGCAAGATCATGCCTAGTACATATGCACTGTGATTGGACACTCTGACCGATGGCTGACTCCTGTTATGAGTCATAGCCGTTTAAGGTACTTGGTAAACTTTGTGGTCATTGTCAGTGGCACATGCCAACTTTCTCAAGGCATTGCGCACAATAGCCGTGCCAAGCCACCGGTTTTTTAACTTGTTTATACCTGCAAGGTCATGCATATTAGATGTGCACTGTGATTAGGCACTCTGACTGTGGCTGACTTGTGTTATGATTAGTATAAGTTAAAGTCACTTGGTAAACTTTGTGGTCATGGTCATTGTCACATGCCAACTTGGTCAAGACATTGCGCACAATAGCCGTGTCAAGACACCAGATTTTTACCCTATTCATACCTGCAAGGTCATGCATATTACATGTGCACTGTGATTGGGTACTCTGACTGTGGCTACCTCGTGTTATGATTCGAAGAAGTTAAAGTCACTTGGTAAACTTTGTGGTGATGGTCAGTGGCACATGCGAACTTTGTCAAGGCATTGCGCACAATAGCCACACCGAGCCACCAGAATTCCACCTTGTTTGCACCTGGAAGATCATGCCTAGTACATCTGCATTGTGATTGGACACTCTGACCGTGGCTGACGCGTGTTATGATCAACAGAAGTAAAAGTCACTTGGATACATTTGTGGTCATGGTCAGTGGCACATGCCAACTTTGTCAAGCTATTGCGCACAATAGCCACACCAAGCCACCAGTGTATTACCTTGTTTATACGTGTAAGGTCATGCCCGGTATATCTGCACTGTGATTGGACACCCTGATCAAGGCTGACTCGTGTTATGATTCATAGCCGTTTAAGGTACTTTGTAAACTTTGTAGCCATGGTCATTGGCACATGCCAACTTTGTCAAGGCATTGCGCACAATAGCCATGACAAGCCACCGGTTTTTTACCTTTTTTATACCTGCAAGGTCATGCCTAGTACATGTGGACTGTGATTGGGCACTCTGGCTGTGGCTGACTCGTGTTACGATTCGTAGAAGTTAAAGTCACTTGGTAAACTTTGTGGTCATGGTCAGTGGCACATGCCAACTTTGTCAAGGCATTGTGCACAATAACCACAGCGAGCCACCAGTATTCTACCTTGTTTGCATTTGCAAGATCATGCCTAGTACATCTGCACTGTGATTGGACACTCTGACCGTGGCTGACTTGTGTTATAATTCATAGCCGGTTAAGGTACTTGGTAAACTTTGTGGTCATGGTCAGTGGCACATGCCAACTTTGTCAAGGCATTGCGCACAATAGCCGTGCCAAGCCACGGATTTTTTACCTTGTTTATACCTGCAAGGTCATGCCTAGTACATCTGAATTGTGAATGGGCACTCTGACTGTGGCTGACTCGTGTTACAATTCGTAGAAGTGAAAGTCACTTGGTAAACTTTGTGGTCACGGTCAGTGGCACATGCCAACCTTGTCAAGGCATTGCGCACAATAGCCGTGCCAAGACACTGGTTTTTTACCCTGATTATACCTGCAAGGTCATGCATATTAGATTTGCTCTGTGATTGGGTACTCTGACCGTGGCTGACTCGTGTTGTGATTCGTAGAGGTTAAAGTCACTTGGCAAACTTCGTGGTCATGGTCTGTGGCACATGCCAACTTTCTCAAGGCATTGCGCAAAATAGCCACACTGAGCCACCAGTATTCTACCTTGTGTGCACCTGCAAAATCATGCCTAGTACACCTGCACTGTGATTGGACACTCTGACCATGGCTGACTCGTGTTATGATCAATAGAAGTAAGAGTCACTTGGGCACATTTGTGGTCTTGGTCAATGGCACATGCCAAATTTGTCAAGGCATTGCGCAAAGTAGCCACACCGAGCCACATGTATTCTAACTTGTTCATACCTGCAAGGTCATGCGCAGTATATCTGTACTGTGACTGGACACTCTGACCGTGGCTGACTCGTGTTATGAGTCATAGCCGTTTAAGGTACTTGGTAAACTTTGTGGTCATGGTCAGTGGCACATGCCAACTTTCTCAAGGCATTGCGCACAATAGCCGTGCCAAGCCACCGGTTTTTTAACTTGTTTATACCTGCAAGGTCATGCATATTAGATGTGCACTGTGATTATGCACTCTGACTGTGGCTGACTCGTGTTACGATTCGTGTAGGTTAATGTCGCTTGGTAAACTTTGTGGTCATGGTCATTGACACATGCCAACTTTGTCAAGACATTGCGCACAATAGCCATGTCAAGACACCAGATCTTTACCCTATTCATACCTGCAAGGTCATGCATATTACATGTGCACTGTGATTGGGTACTCTGACTGTGGCTTCCTCGTGTTATGATTCGAAGAAGTTAAAGTCACTTGGTAAACTTTGTGGTCATGGTCAGTGGCACATGCCAACTTTATAAAGACATTGCGCACAATAGCCACACCGAGCCACCAGTGTTCTACCTTGTTTGCACCTGCAAGATCATGCCTAGTACATCTGCACTGTGATTGGACACTCTGACCGTGGCTGACTCGTGTTCTGATCAATAGAAATAAAAGCCACTTGGATATATGTGTGGTCATGGTCATTGGCACATGCCAACTCTGTCAAGGCATTGCGCACAATAGCCACACCGAGCCACCAGTACTCTACCTTGTTCATACGTGCAAGGTCATGGGCAGTATATCTGTACTGTGATTGGACACTCTGACCGTGGCTAACTCGTGTTATGATTCATAGCCGTTTAAGGTTTTTGGTAAACTTTGTGGTCATGGTCAGTGGCACATGCCAACTTTGTCAAGGAATGGCGCACAATAACCAGCCAAGCCACCGGTTTTGTAACTTGGTTATACCTGCAAGGTCATGCATATTAGATGTGCACTTTGACTGGGCACTCTGACCGTGGCTGACTTGTGTTACGATTCGTAGAAGTTAATGTCACTTTGTAAACTTTGTGGTCATGGTCAGTGGCACATGCCAACTTCGTCAAGGCATTGCGCACAATAGCCACACCGAGCCACCAGTATTCTACCTTGATTGAACTTGCCAGATCATGCCTAGTACATCTGCACTATGATAGGACACTCTGACCGTGGCTGACTCATGTTATGATCAATAGAAGTAAAAGTCACTTGGATACATTTGTGGTCATGGTCAGTGGCACATGCCAATTTTGTCAAGGCATTGCGCACAATAGCCGTGCCAAGCCACCCGTTTTTTACCTTGTTTATACCCACAAGGTCACGTTTAGTACATCTGAACTGTGATTGGGTACTCTGACTGTGGCTGACTCGTGTTATGATCCGCAGAAATAAAAGTCACTTGGTAAACTTTGTGGTCATGATCAGCGGCCCATGCCAACTTTGTCAAGGCATTGCGCACAATAGCCACACCGAGCCACCAGTATTCTACCTTCTTTATACCTGCAAGGGCATGCCCAGTATATCTGCACTGTGATTGGACAGTCTGACCGTGGCTGACTCGTGTTATGATTCATAGTCATTAAAGGGAATTGATAAACTTTGTGGTCATGGTCAGTGGCACATGCTAACTTTGTCAAGGCATTGCGCACAACAGCCACACCAAGCCACCAGTATTTTACCTTCTTTGTACGTGCAAGCTCATGCCTAGTACATCTGCAGTGTGATTGGACACTCTGACCGTGGCTGACTCGTGTTATGATAAATAGAAGTAAAGGTCACTAGGATACATTTCTGGTCATGGTCAGTGGCACATGCCAACTTTGTTAAGGCATTGCGCACAATAGCCACACCGAGGCACCAGTATTCTACCTTGTTTGTACCTGCAAGGTAATGCCCAGTATATCTGCACTATAATTCGACACTCTGACCGTGGCTGACTCGTGTTATGGTTAATAGAAGTATCACTTTGATACACTTGTGGTCATGGTCAGTGAGACATGCCAACTTTGTCAAGCCATTGCGCACAAAAGCCACACCGAGCCACCAGTGTTCTACCTTGTTTGCACCAGCAAGATCATGCACAGTACATCTGCACTGTGATTAGACACTCTGACCGTGGCTGACTCGTGTTATGATGCATAGCTGTTTAAGGTAATTGGTAAAAATTGTGGTCATAGTTAGTGGCACAAGCCAACCTTGGCAAGGCATTGCACACAATAGCCGTGCCAGGACACCGGATTTTTACCCTGTTTATACCTGCAAGGTCATGCATATTAGATGTACACTGTGATTGGACACTCTGACTGTGGCTGACGCGTGTTACGATTCGTAGAAGTTAAAATCACTTGGTAAACTTTGTGGTCATTGTCAGTAGCACATGCCAACTTTGTCAAAGGATTGCGCACAGGAGCCGTGCCAAGCCACCGTTTTTTTACCTTGTTGAAACCTGCAAGGTCATGCATATTAGATGTGCACTGTGATTGGGCACTTTGACCGTGGCTGACTCATGTTACGATTTGTAGAAGTTTAAGTCACTTGGTAAACATTGTGGTCATGGTCAGTGGCACATGCCAACTTTGTCAAGGCATTGTGCACAATAGCCACATCGAGCCACCAGAATTGTACCTTGTTTGACCTGCAAGATCATGTCTAGTACATCTGCACTGTGATTGGACACTCTGACCGTGGCTGACTCGTGTTATGATCAATAGAGGTAAAAGTCACTTGGATACATTTGTGGTCATGGTCAGTGGCACGTGCCAACTTTGTCAACGTATTGCGCACAATAGCCACACCGAGCCCCTGGTATTCTACCTTGTTCATTCCTGTAAGGTCATGCCTAGTACATCTGCATTGTGGTTGGACACTCTGACCGTGGCTGACTTGTGTTATAATTCATAGCCGTTTAAGATACCTGGTAAACTTTGTGGTCATGGTCAGTGGCACATGCCAACTTTGTCAAGGCATTGCGCACAATCGTCGCGCCAAGCCACCAGTTTTTTACCTTTTTTATACCTGCAAGGCCATGCCTGGTACATCTTAACTGTGACTGGGCACTCTGACTGTGGCTGACTCGTGTTACAAATTCTAGAAGTTAAAGTCACTTGGTGAATTCTGTGGTCATGGTCAGTGGCACATGCCAACTTTGTCAAGGCATTGCGCACAATAGCCGTCCCAAGACACCGGTTTTTTACCCTGTTTATACACGTAAGGTCATGCATATTAGATGTGCAGCGTGACTGGGTACTCTGACCGTGGCTGACTCGTGTTATGATTCGTAGTATTTAAAGTTACTTGGTCATCTTTTTGGTCATGGTCAGTGGCACATGCCAACTTTGTCAAGGCATTGCGCACAATAGCCACACCGAGCCACCGGTATTCTACCTTGTTTGCACCTGCAAGATCATGCATAGCACATCTGCACTGTGATTGGACACTCTGACCGTGGCTGACTCGTGTTATGATGCATAGTTGTTTAAGGTACATGGTAAACTCTGTGGTCATGGTCAGTGGCACATGCCAACTTTGTCAAGGTAATTCGCAAAATAGCCGTGCCAAGCCACCAGTTTTTCACCTTGTCTATACCTGCAAGGTCATGCCTAATACATCTGAACTGTGATAGGGCACTCTGACTCTGGCTGACTCGTGTTACGATTCATAGAAGTTAAAGTCACTTGGTAAACTTTGTGGTCATGGTCAGTGGTACATGCTAACATTGTCAAGGCATTCCGCACAATAGCCACACCGAGTCACCAAAATTCTACATTGTTTGCACCTGCAAGATCATGCCTAGTACATCTGCACAGAGATTGGACACTCTGACCATGGCTGACTCGTGTTATGATCAATAGAAGTATAAGTCACTTGGATACATTTGTGGTCAAGGTTAGTAGCACATGTCAACTTTGTCAGGGCATTATACGCAATAGCCACACCGAGCCACCAGTTTTCTACCTTTTTTATACCTGCAAGGTCTTGCGCAGTATATGTACACTGTGATTGGACACTCTGACCGTGGCTGAGACGTGTTATGATTCATAGCCCTTTAAGGTACTTGGTAAACATTGTGGTCATGGTCAGTGGCACATGTCAACTTTGTAAAAGCATTGCGCACAATATCCATGCCAAGCCACTGGTATTTACCTTGTTTATACCTGCACGGGCATGCATATTATATGTGCAATGCGAGTGGGCACTCTGACCGTGGCTGACTCGTGTTACGATTCGTAGAAGTTAAAGTCACTTGGCAAACTTTGTGGTCATGGTCAGTGGCACATGCCAACTTTGTCTAAGCATTGCGCACATTAGCCGTGCCAAGCCACCGGTTTTTACATAGTTTGTACCTGCAAGGTCATGCCCAGTACATCTGAATTGTGATTGGAAGCTCTGACTGTGGCTGACTCGTATTACGATCCGTAAAAGTTAAAGTCACTTGGCAAACTTTGTGGTCATGGTCAATGGCACATGCCAACTTTGTCAAGGAATTGCGCACACTAGCCGTGCAAAGACACTGGTTTTTTACCCTGTTTATACCTGCAAGGTCATGCATATTAGATGTACACTGTGATTGGGTACTCTGACCGTTGCTGACTCGTGTTATGATTCGTAGAAGTTAAAGTCACTTGGTAAACTTTGTCGTCATGATCAGTGGCACATGCCAACTTTGTCAAGACATTGCGCAGAATAGCCATGCCAAGCCACCGGGTTTTTACCTTGTTTTCACCTGCAAGGTCATGCCTACTTCATCTGAGCTGTGATTGGGCACTCTGACTATGACTGACTCCTGTTACACTTCATAGAAGTTAAAGTCACTTGGTAAACTTTGTGGTCATGGTCAGATGCACATGCCAACTTTGTCAACGCATTGCGCACAATAGCCACAACGAGCCACCAGTAGTCTACCTTGTTTGCACCTGCAAGATCATTCCTAGTACATCGGCACTGTGATTGGACACTCTGACCGTGGTTGACTCGTGTTATGATCAATAGAAGTAAAAGTCACTTGGATACATTTGTGGTCATGGTCAGTGGCACATGCCAACTTTGTCAAGACATTGCGCACAATAGCCGTGCCAAGCCACCGGTTTTTTAAGTAGTTTATACCTGCAAAGTCATGCCTAGTACATATGAACTGTGATTGGGCACTCTCACTGTGGCTTACTCGTGCTATGATTCGTAAAGGTTAAAATCACTTGGTAAACTTTGTGGTCATGGTCAGTGGCACATGCCAACTTTGTCGAGGCATTGCGTACAATAGCCGTGCCAAGACACCGGCTTTTTTACTTGTTTATACATGCAAGGTCATGCATATTAGATGTGCATTGTGATTGGGCACTCTGACTGTGGCTGACTCGTGTTACGATTCGTAGAAGCTAAAGTCACCTGGTAAACTTTGTGGTCATGGTCAGTGGCACATGCCATATTCTTCAAGGCATTGCACACAATAGCCATACCAAGCCACCAGTTTTTTACCTTGTTTATAACTGCAAGGTCATGCCTAGTACATCTCAACTGTGATTGGGCACTCTGACTGTGGCTGACTCGTGTTACGCTTCGTAGAAGTTAAATTCACTTGATAAACTTTGTGGTCATGGTCAGTGGCACATGCCAACTTTGACAAGGCATTGCGCACAATAGCCACACCGAGCCACAAGAATTCTATCTTGTTTGCACTTGCAAGATCATGCCTAGTACATCTGCACTGTGATTGGACACTCTGACTGTGGCTGACTCGTGTTATGATCAATAGAAGAAAAATTCACTTGGATACATTTGTGGTCATGGTCAGTGTCACATGCCGACTTTGTCAGGGCATTGTGCAAAATTGCCACACCGATCCACTAGTATTCTACCTTGTTCATACCTGCAAGGTCATGCACAATATTCCTGCACTGTGATTGGACACTCGACCGTGGCTGACTCGTGTTATGATTCATAGCCGTTTAAGGTACGTTGTATATTTTGTGGTCATGGTCAGTGGCACATGCCAACTTTGTCAAGGCATTACGCACAATAGCCGTGCCAAGTCACCAGTTTTTTAACTTGTTTATACCTGCAAGGTCATTCATATTATATGTGCATTGTGATTGGGCACTCTGACCGTGGCCGACTCGTGTTGCGGTTTTTGGAAGTTAAAGTCACTTGGTAAACTTTGTGGTCATGGTCAGTCGCACATGCCAACTTCATCAAGGAATTACGCACAATAGCCACACCAAGCCACCAGTGTTCTACCTTGTTTGCACCTGAAAGATCATGCCTAGTACATCTGCACTGTGATTGGACACTCTGACCGTGGCTGACTCGTGTTATGAT
>SZWC01004452.1:19418-46123 GCA_023375785.1 Penium margaritaceum | reverse complement strand
TTTGTGGTCATGGTCAGTGGCACATGCCAACTTTGTCAAGGCATTGCGCACAATGATCGTGCCAGGCCACCGGTTTTTTACCTGGTTTACACCTGCAAGGTCATGCATATTAGATGTGCACTGTGATTGCGCACTCTTACCGTGGCTGACTCGTGTTATGATTCGTAGAAGTTAAAGTCACTTGGTAAACTTTGTAGTCATGGTCAGTGACACTTGCCAACTTTGTCAAGGCATTGCGCACAATAGCCACACCGAGCCACCAGTATTCTACCTTGTTTGCACCTGCAAAAGCATGCCTAGTACATCTGCACTGTGATTGGACACTATGACCGTGGCTGACTCGTGTTATGATCAATAGAAGTAAAAGTCACTTGGATACATTTGTGGGCATGGTCAGTGGCACATGCCAACTTTGTCAAGGCATTGCGCAGAATAGCCACACCGAGCCACCAGTATTCTACTTTGTTTATACCTGTAAGGTCATTCCTAGTATATCTGCAGTGTGATTGGACACTCTGACCGTGGCTGACTCGTGTAATGATTCATAGCCGTTTAAGGTACTTGGTAAACTTTGTGGTCAGGGTCAGTGGCACATGCCACCTTTGTCAAGGCATTGCGCACAATAGCCGTGCCAAGCCACAGGTTTTTTTTAAATTGTTTATACCTGCAAGGTCATGCCTATTACATCTGAACTGTGATTGGGTACTCTGACCGTGGCTGACTGGTGTTATGATTCGTAGAAGTTAAAGTCACTTGGTAATCTTTGTGGTCATGGTCAGTGGCACATGCCAACTGTTTCAAGGCATTGCGCACAATAGCCACACCAAGCCACCAGTAGTCTACCTTGTTTATACCTGTAAGGTCATGCCCAGTATATCTGCACTGTGACTGGACTCTCTGACCATGGCTGACTTGGTTTATGATTCATAGCCGTTTAATGTACTTGATAAACTTTGTGGTCATGATCAGTGGCACGTGCTAACTTGGTCAAGGCATTGCGCACAATAGCCACACCGAGCGATGAGTATTCTACCTTGTTTGTACCTGTTAGATCATGCCTTGTACATCTGCACTGTCATTGGACACTCTGACCGTGGCTGACTCGTGTTATGATTCATAGCCGTTTAAGGTACTTGGTATACTTTGTGGTCATGGTCAGTGGCACATGCCAACTTTGTCAAGGCATTGCGTACAAAATCTGTGCCAAGCCACCGGTTTTTTCTACTTGTTTATACATGCAAGGTCATGCCTACTACATCTGAACCGTGATTGGGCACTCTGACCGTGGCTGACTCGTGTTATGTTTCGTAGAAGGTAAAGTCACTTGGTAAGCTTTGTGGCCATGGTCAGTGGCACATGCCAACTTTGTCAAGGCATTGCGCATAACAGCCACACCGAGCCACCAGTATTCTACCTTGTTTATACTTGCAAGGTCATGCCCAGGATATCTGCACTGTGATTGGACACTCGACCGTGGCTGACTCGTGTAATGATTCATAGCCGTTTAAGGCTCTTGGTAAACTTAGTGGTCATGGTCAGTGCCACATGCCAACTTTGTCAAGGTAATACGCAAAATAGCCGTGCCAAGCCACCGGTTTTCTACCTTGCTTATACCTGCAAGATCATGCATATTAGATGTACGCTGTGATTGGGCACTCTGTCCCTGGTTGACTCGTGTTGTGATCAATAGAAGTAAAAGTCACTTATATACATTTGTGGTCATGGTCAGTGCCACATGCCAACTTTGTCAAGGTAATACGCAAAATAGCCGTGCCAAGCCACCGGTTTTCTACCTTGCTTATACCTGCAAGATCATGCATATTAGATGTACGCTGTGATTGGGCACTCTGTCCCTGGTTGACTCGTGTTGTGATCAATAGAAGTAAAAGTCACTTATATACATTTGTGGTCATGGTCAGTGCCACATGCCAACTTTGTCAAGGTAATACGCAAAATAGCCGTGCCAAGCCACCGGTTTTCTACCTTGCTTATACCTGCAAGATCATGCATATTAGATGTACGCTGTGATTGGGCACTCTGTCCCTGGTTGACTCGTGTTGTGATCAATAGAAGTAAAAGTCACTTATATACATTTGTGGTCATGGTCAGTGCCACATGCCAACTTTGTCAAGGTAATACGCAAAATAGCCGTGCCAAGCCACCGGTTTTCTACCTTGCTTATACCTGCAAGATCATGCATATTAGATGTACGCTGTGATTGGGCACTCTGTCCCTGGTTGACTCGTGTTGTGATCAATAGAAGTAAAAGTCACTTATATACATTTGTGGTCATGGTCAGTGCCACATGCCAACTTTGTCAAGGTAATACGCAAAATAGCCGTGCCAAGCCACCGGTTTTCTACCTTGCTTATACCTGCAAGATCATGCATATTAGATGTACGCTGTGATTGGGCACTCTGTCCCTGGTTGACTCGTGTTGTGATCAATAGAAGTAAAAGTCACTTATATACATTTGTGGTCATGGTCAGTGCCACATGCCAACTTTGTCAAGGTAATACGCAAAATAGCCGTGCCAAGCCACCGGTTTTCTACCTTGCTTATACCTGCAAGATCATGCATATTAGATGTACGCTGTGATTGGGCACTCTGTCCCTGGTTGACTCGTGTTGTGATCAATAGAAGTAAAAGTCACTTATATACATTTGTGGTCATGGTCAGTGCCACATGCCAACTTTGTCAAGGTAATACGCAAAATAGCCGTGCCAAGCCACCGGTTTTCTACCTTGCTTATACCTGCAAGATCATGCATATTAGATGTACGCTGTGATTGGGCACTCTGTCCCTGGTTGACTCGTGTTGTGATCAATAGAAGTAAAAGTCACTTATATACATTTGTGGTCATGGTCAGTGCCACATGCCAACTTTGTCAAGGTAATACGCAAAATAGCCGTGCCAAGCCACCGGTTTTCTACCTTGCTTATACCTGCAAGATCATGCATATTAGATGTACGCTGTGATTGGGCACTCTGTCCCTGGTTGACTCGTGTTGTGATCAATAGAAGTAAAAGTCACTTATATACATTTGTGGTCATGGTCAGTGCCACATGCCAACTTTGTCAAGGTAATACGCAAAATAGCCGTGCCAAGCCACCGGTTTTTGTGGCTGACTTGTGTTACGATTCGTAGAAGTTAAAGTCACTTGGTAATCTTTGTGGTCATGGTCAGTGCCACATGCCAACTTTGTCAAGGTATTGCGCACAATAGCCGTCCCAAGACACCGGTTTTTTACCCCTTTTATACATGTAAGGTCATGCATATTAGATGTGCTGCGTGATTGGGTACTCTGACCGTGGCTGACTCGTGTTATGATTCGTATAATTTAGAGTTTCTTGGTCATCTTTGTGGTCATGGTCAGTGCCACATGCCAACTTTGTCAAGGCATTGGGCACAATAGCCACACCGATCCACCGGTATTCTACATTCTTTGCACCTGCAAGATCATGCCTAGCACATCTGCATTGTGATTGGACACTCTGACCGTGGCTGACTCGTGTTATGATGCATAGTTGTTTAAGGTACATGGTAAACTTTGTGGTCATGGTCAGTGGCACATGCCAACTTTGTCAAGGTAATACGCAAAATAGCCGTGCCAAGCCACCAGTTTTTCACCTTGTCTATGCCTGCAAGGTCATGCCTAATACATCTGAAATGTGATAGGGCACTCTGACTCTAGCTGACCCGTGTTACGATTCGTAGAAGTTAAAGTCACTTGGTAAACTTTGTGGTCATGGTCAGTGGTACATGCTAGCTTTGTCAAGGCATTCCGCACAATAGCCACACCGAGTCACCAAAATTCTACATTGTTTGCACCTGCAAGATCATGCCTGGTACATCTGCACTGTGATTGGACACTCTGACCATGGCTGACTCGTGTTATGATCAATACAAGTATAAGTCACTTGGATACATTTGTGGACATGGTTAGTGGCACATGTCAACTTTGTCAGGGCATTGTACGCAATAGCCACACCGAGCCACCGGTATTCTACCTTGTTTGCACCTGCAAGATCATGCGTAGTACAGCTGCACTGTGATTGTACACTCTGACTGTTGCTGACTCGTGTTATGATTAATAGAAGTAAAAGTCACTTATATACATTTGTGGTCATGGTCAGTGGTACATGCCAACTTTGTCAAGGCATTGCGCATAACAGCCACACCGAACCACCGGTATTATACCTTGTTCGCAACTGCAAGATCATGCGTAGTACAGCTGCACTGTGATTGTACACTCTGACTGTTGCTGACTCGTGTTATGATTAATAGAAGTAAAAGTCACTTATATACATTTGTGGTCATGGTCAGTGGTACATGCCAACTTTGTCAAGGCATTGCGCATAACAGCCACACCGAACCACCGGTATTATACCTTGTTCGCAACTGCAAGATCATGCGTAGTACATCTGCACTGTGATTGGACACTCTGACTGTGGCTGACTCGTGTTATGATTCATAACCGTTTAAGGAACCTGGTAAACTTTGTGGTCGTGGTCAGTGGCACATGCCAACTTTGTCAAGGCACTGCGCACAATAGCTGTGCCAAGCCCCAGGTTTCTACCTTGTTTATACCTGTAAGGTCGCGCATATTAGATGTGCACTGTGATTGGGCTCTCTGACCATGGTTGACTCGTGTTACGAGTCGTAGAAGATAAAGTAACTTGGCAAAGTTTGTGGTCATGGTCAGTGGTACATGCCAACTTTGTCAAGGCATTGCACACAATAGCCACAACGAGCCACCAGTATTATACCTTGTTTGCACCTGCAAAATCATGCCTAGTACATCTCCACTGTGATTGGACACTCTGACTGTGGCTGACTCGTGTTATGATCAATAGAAGTAAAAGTCACTTGGATACATTTGTGGTCATGGTCAGTGGCACATGCCAACTTTGTCAAGGCATTGCGCACAATATCCTGCAAGGTCATGCGTAGTACATCTGAACCGTGATTGGGCACTCCGACTGTGGCTGACTCGTGTTACGTTTTGTAGAAGTTTAAGTCCCTTGGTAAGCTTTGTGGTCGTGGTCAGTGTCACATGCCAGCTTTGTCAAGGCATTGCGCACAATAGCCCCAGCGAGCCATGAGTAGTCAACCTTGTTGTACCTGCAAGATCATGCCTGGTACATTTGCACTGTGATTGGACACTCTGACCGTGGCTGACTCGTGTTATGATCAATAGAAGTAAAAATCACTTGGGTGTATTCGTGGTCATGGTCAGTGGCAAGTGCCAACTTTGTCAAGACATTGTGCAAAATAGCCACACTGAGCCACCAGTATTCTACCTTGTTTATACTTGCAAGGTCATGCCCAGGATATCTGCACTGTGATTGGACACTCTGACTGTGGCTGATTCGTGTTATGATTCATAACCGTTTAAGGAACCTGGTAAACTTTGTGGTCGTGGTCAGTGGCACATGCCAACTTTGTCAAGGCATTGCACACAATAGCCACACCGAGCCACCAGTATTCTACCTTGTTTATACCTATAAGTTCATGCCTAGTACATCTGCACTGTGATTGGACACTTTGACAGTGGCTGACTCGTGTTATGATTCATAGCTTTTCAATGTACTTGGAAAACTTTGTGGTCATGTTCAGTGGCACATGCCAACTTTGTCGAGGCATTGCACACAATAGCCGTGCCAAGCCACCGGTATTCTACCTTGTTTGCACCTGCAAGATCATGCCTAGTACATCTGCACTGTGATTGGACACTCTGACCGTGGTTGACTCGTGTTATGATCAATAGAAGTAAAAGTCACTTGGATACATTCGTGGTCATGGTCAGTGGCACATGCCAACCTTGTCAGGGCATTGCACACAATAGCCACAAAGAGACACCAGGATTCTACCTTGTTTATACCTGTAAGGTCATGCCTAGTATATTTGCACTGTGATTGGACACTCTGACCATGGCTGACTCGTGTTATGATTCATAGCCGTTTAAGGTACTTGGTAAACTTTGCGGTGATGAACAGTGGCACATACCAACTTTGTCAAGGCATTGCGCACAATACCCGTGCCAAGCCACCATTTTTTTTGCCTTTTTTATGCCTGAATGGTCATGCCTAGTACATCTGAACTGTGATTGGGCACTCTGACCGTGGCTGACTCGTATTACGATTTGTAGAAGTTAACTCACTTGGTAAACTTTGTTTTCATGATCATTGGAAAATCCCAACTTTGTCAAGGCATTGCGCACAATAGCCACACCGAGCCACCAGTATTCTACACGTTTGGTACTTGTATGATCATGCCGAGTACATCTGCAGTGTGATTGGACACTCTGATTGTGGCTGATTCGTGTTATGATCAATAGAAGTAAAAGTCACCTGGATACATTTGTGGTCATGGTCAGTGGCACATGCCAACTTTGTCAAGGCATTGCACACAATAGCCACACCGAGCCACCAGTATTCTACCTTGTTTATGCCTGCAAAGTCATACCCAGTATATCTGCACTGTGATCGGACACTCTGACCGTGGCTGACTCGTGTTATGATCAATAGAAGTAAAAATTACTTGGATACATTTGTGGTCATGGTCGGTGGCACATGCCAACTTTGTCAAGGCATTGCACACAATAGCTGTCAGATATATGACTCCGACAAGGTCCTTCTCATACATCCCTTGGATAATCCGAGCTCTCGTTATCGGTTCAGGTCCCGCACCAAACCTCCTCGGCTACGGCTGGTCGGTCTTGACCGTTCCACCAGAGTCAAGCCGCCCCCAATAAGCGACCACGTCGCCACGCGTGCGGCTAGCGAAAAGAAGCCGTTAATACCCATTTTATCCTGTTCTGCTGTATATAAGGAGGATGTTTATTCCCTCCCTAGTTCAACCAGAACAGTTCTACCCATCCTGTTCCCTTTGGTTCCGCGCATTTGCCGCCGTGTCTTTGCTCTGCTCGTACTTCGCATTTCTTGCCTTCGCCAGCCTCTCACAGCTCTCAACTCTTTGGTCCGTCACTCTCGCTCCTTTGCTCAGTCCTCAATCAGTCATCACTCGTCTTTCCTCTGAGCTCTCTCTCTCTCAACATCCGGTCTCCCTCGTCTCCTCTTGAACCTTGGCCTCTATCAAGCTCTGTGACTAACTCCTCGGGAACGCTCTTGCTTACGGCACTTTGGTACCGGACTCGTGGTTGTTCCGATGCCTCTGCTTGCTTCTGGTACTGCTGCTCTCGTGNTCGGACCGTGGCTGACTCGTGTTATGCTTCATAGACGTTTATGGTACTTGGTAAACTTTGTAGTCATGGTAAGTGGCACATGCCAACTTTGTCAAGACATTGCGCACAATAGCCGTACCAAGCCACCGGTTTTTTACCTTGTCTATACCTACAAGGTCATGCCTAGTACATCTGAACTGTGATTGGGCACTCTGACTGTAGCTGACCTGTGTTACGATTCGTATAAGTTAAATTCACTTGGTAAACTTTGTGGTCATGGTCAGTGGCACATGCCAACTTTGTCAAGGCATTGCGCACATTCGCACACCGAGCAACCAGTATTCTACCTTGCTTGAACCTGCAAGATCATGTCTAGTACATCTGCACTGTGATTGGACACTCTGACCGTGGCTGACTCGTGTTATGGTCAATAGAAGTAAAAGTCACCTGGATAAATTTGTGGTCATGGTCAGTGGCACATGCCAACTCTATCAAGGCATTGGCACAGTAGCCACACAGAGCCACCAGTATTCTACCTTGTTTATATCTGCAAGGACATGCCCAGTATATCTGCACTGTGAATTGACAATCTGAACGTGGCTGACTCGTGTTATGATTCATAGCCGTTCAAGGTTCTTGGTAAACTTTGTGGTCATGGTTATTGGCACATGCCAACTTTGTCAAGGCATAGCGCACAATAGCCGTGCCAAGACACCGGCTTTTTACCCTGTTTAAACCTGAAGGGTCATGCATGTTAGATGTGCAATGTGATTGGGTACTCTGACCGTGGCTGACTTGTGTTATGATTCGTAAAAGATAAAGTCACTTGGTAAACTTTGTGGTCATGGTCAGTGGCACATGCCAACCTTGTCAAGGCATTGTGCACAATACACACACCGAGCCACTAGTATTCTACCTTGTTTGCACCTGCAAGATCATGCCTAGTACATCTGCACTGTGATTGGACACTCTCACCGTGGCTGACTCGTGTTATGATTCATAGCCGTTTAAGGTACATGGTAAACTTTGTGGTCATGGTCAGTGGCACATGCGAACTTTATCAAGGCATTGCGCACAATAGCCACACCAAGCCACCAGTATTCTACCTTGTTTGTACCTGCAAGATCATGCCTAGTACATCTGCACTGTGATTGGACACTATAACCGTGGCTAACTCGTGTTATGACCAATAGAAATGAATGTCACTTGGATACATTTGTGGTCATGCTCAGTGGCACGTGCCAACTTTGTCAAGGCATTGCACAAAATAGCCACACCAAACCACCAGTAGTCTACCTTGTTTGTACCTACAAGATCATGCCTAGTACATCTGCACTGTGATTGGACGCTCTGACCGTGGCTGACTTGTGTTATGATTCATAGCCGTTTAAGGTACTTGGTAAACTTTGTGGTCATGGTCAGTGGCACAAGCCAACTTTGTCAAGACATTGCGCACAATAGCCACACTGAGCCATTAGTATTCTACCTTGTTTGTACCTGCAAGATCATGTCGAGTACATCTGCGCTGTCATTGGACACTCTGACCATGGCTGACTGGTGTTATGATCAATACAAGAAAAAGTCACTTGGATACATTTGTGGTCATGGTCAGCGGCACATGCCAACTTTGTCAAGGCATTGCGCACAATAGCCACATCGAGCCAGTAGTAGTCTACCTTGTTTATACCTGCAAGGTCATGCCCAATATATGTGCACTGTAATTGGACACCCTGATCGTGGCTGACTCGTGTTATGACTCATAGCCGTTCAATGTACTTGGTAAACTTTGTGGTCATGGTCAGTGAAACATACCAACTTTGTCAAGGCATTGCGCACAATAGACATATCAAGCTACCAGTTTTTTACGTTGTTTATACCTGCAAGGTCATGCATATTAGAAGTGCGCTGTGATTGGGCACCCAGACCGTGGCTGGCTCGTGTTATGATTCGTAGAAGTTAAAGTCACTTGGTAAACTTTGCAATTATGGTCAGTGGCACATGCCAACTTTGTCAAGGCATTGCGCACAATAGCCACACCGAGCCACCAGTATCCTACCTTGTTTGAACCTGCAAGATCATGCCTAGTACATCTGCACTGTGATTGAACACTCTGATCGTGGCTGAATCGTGTTATGATCAATAGAAGTAAACGTCACTTGGATACATTTGTGGTCATGGTCAGTGGCACATGCCAACTTTGTCAAGGCATTGCGCACAAAAGCCACACCAAGCAATCAGTATTATACCTTGTTTATACCTGCAAGGTCATGCCCAGCATATCTGCACTGTGATTGGACACTCTGACCGTAGCTGACTCGTGTTATAATTCATAGCCGTTTAAGGTACTTGGTAAACGTTGTGGTCATTGTCAGTGGCACATGCCAACTTTGTCAAGGCATAGCATACAATAACCGTGCCAAGCCACCGGTTTTTAAATTGATTATACCTACAAGGTCATGCATATTAGATGTGCAATGTCATTGGGCACTCTGACTGTGGCTGAATCGTGTTACAATTTGTAGACTTTAAAGTCACTTGGTAAACTATGTGGTCATGGTCAGTGACACATACCAACTTTGTCAAGGCATTGCGCACAATAGCCACACCGAGCCACCAGTATTCTACCTTGTTTGCACCTGCAAGATCATGCCTAGTACATCTGCACTGTGATCGGACACTCTGACCGTGGCTGACTTGTGTTATGATCAGTAGAAGTAAAAGTCACTTGGATCTATTTGTGGTCATGGTCAGTGGCACATGCCAACTTAGTCAAGGCATTGTGCACAATAGTCACACAGAGCCACCAGTATTATACCTTGTTTGTACCTGCAAGGTCATACATAGTATATATGCAATGTGATTGGACATTCTGACCGTGGCTGACTCGTGTTAAGATTCATAGCCGTTTAAGGTACTTGATAGATTTTGTGGTCATGGTCAGTGGCACATGCCAGCTTTGTCTAGGCATTGCGCACAGTCGCCGTGCCAAGCCACTGGTATTTGACCTAGTTTATACCTGCAAGGTCATGCCTAGTACATCTTAATTGTGATTGGGTACTCTGACTATTGCTGACTCATGTTACGATTCGTATACGTTAAAGTCTCTTGGTAAACATTGTGGTCATGATCACTCGCACATGCTAACTTTGTGAAGGCATTGCACACAATAGCCACACCGAGCCACAAGTATTCTACCTTGTCTGTACCTGCAAGATCATGCATAGTACATATGCACTGTGATTGGACACTCTGACTGTGGCTGACTCGTGTTATGATTCATAGCCGTTTAAGGTACTTGGTAAACTTTGTGGTCATGGTCAGTGCCACATGCCAACATTGTCAAGGCATTGCGCAAAGTAGCCGTACCAAGCCACCGGTTCTTTACCTTGTTTATACCTGTAAGGTCATGCATATTAGATGTGCACTGTGATTGGGTACTCTGATCGTAGCTGACTCGTGTTACGATTTGTAGAAGTTAAAGTCACGTGATAAACGTTGTGGTCATGGTCAGTGGCACATGCCAACTTTGTCAATATATTGCACACAACAGCCACACCGAGCCACCAGTATTCTACCTTGTTTGTATCTGCAAGGACATGCCTAGTATATCTGCACTGTGACTGGACATTTGGACCGTGGCTGACTCGTGTTAAGATTCATAGCCGGTTAAGGTACTTGGTAAACTTTGTGGTCATGGTCAGTGGAACATGCCAACGTTGTCAAGGCATTGCACACAATAGCCACACCAAGCAACCAGTATTCTACCTTGTTTTCACCTGCAAGATCATGCCTAGTACATCTGCACTGTGATTGGACACTCTGACCGTGGCTGACTTGTGTTATGATCAATAGAAGTAAAAGTCACTTGGATGCATTTGTGGTTATGGTCAGTGGCACATGCCAACTTTGTCAAGGCATTGNTACCTTGTTTGTACCTGCGAGGTCATGCCCATTATATCTGCACTGTGATTGGACACTCTGACCGTGGCTGAATCGTGTTATGATTCATAGCCGTTTAAGGTACTTGGTAAACTTTGTGGTCATGGTCAGTGGCACATGCCAAGTTTGTCAAGGCATTGCGCACAATAGCCACACCGAGCCACCAGCTTTCTACCTTCTTTGAACCTGCAAGATCATGCCTAGTACATTTGTACTGTGATTGGACACTCTGACCGCGGCTGATTTGTGTTATGATCAATAGAAATAAAAGTCACTTGGATACATTTGTGGTCATGGTCAGTGGCACATGCCAACTTTGTCTTGGCATTGCGCACAATAGCCACACTGAGCCACCAGTATTCTACCTTGTTTGCACTTGCAAGATTATGCCTAGTACATCTGCAATGTGATTGGACACTCTGGCCGTGGCTTTTCGTGTTATGGTCAATAGAAGTAAAAGTCACTTGGATCAATCTGTGGTCATGGTCAGGGGCACATCCCAACTTTGTCAAGGCATTGCACACAATAGCCAAACCGAGCCACCAGTATTATACCTTGATTATACCTGCAAGGTCATGCCCAGTATATCTGCACTGTGAGTGGACACTCTGACCGTGGCTGACTCGTGCTATGATTCATAATCGTTTAAGGTACTTGGTAAACTTTGTGGTCATGGTCAGTGGCACATGCCATCTTTGTCAAGGCATTGCCCACAATAGCCGTGCCAAGCCACCGGTTGTTTACCTTGTTCATACCTGCAAGGTCATGCATTTTAGATGTGTACTGTGATTGGGCACTCTGACCATGGCTGACTCGTGTTACAATTCGTAGAAGTTAAAGTCACTTGGTAAATTTTAGGGTCATGGTCAGTGGCACATGCCATTTTTGTCAAGGCATTGCGCACAATAGCCACACCGAGCCACCAGTTTTATACCTTGTTTGTACCTGCAAGATCATGCCTAGTACATCTGCACAGGGATTGGACACTCTGACCGTGGCTACCTCGTGTTATGGTTCATAGCCGTTTAAGGTACTTGGTAAACATGGTGTTAATGGTCAGCGGCACATGCCAACTTTGTCAAGACATTGCGCACAATAGCCATGCCAAGCCACCGGGATTTTACCTTGTTTTGTACACGCAAGGTCATGCCTAGTACATCTGAACTGTGATTGGGCACTCTGACCGTTGCTGACTCGTGTTGCAATTCGTAGAAGTTAAAG
The DNA here is from genome assembly GCA_023375785.1 of Penium margaritaceum. NCBI lineage: Eukaryota > Viridiplantae > Streptophyta > Zygnematophyceae > Desmidiales > Peniaceae > Penium > Penium margaritaceum. The sequence goes on along the minus strand of SZWC01004452.1, from coordinate 33,777 downwards.
TCACTTGGTAAACTTTGTGGTCATGGTCAGTGGAACATGTCAACTTTGTCAAGTCATTGCGCACAATATCCACACCGAGACAGCAGTATTCTACCTTGTTTGTACATGCAAGATCATGCCTTGTATATCTGCAATATGATTGGACACTCTGACCATGGCTGACTCGTGTTTTGATTAATAGAAGTAAAAGTCACTTGGATACGTTTGTGGTCATGGTCAGTGGCACATGCCAACGTTGTCAAGGCATTGCGCACAATAGCCATGCCAAGCCACCGGTTTTTTACCTTGTTTATACCTGCAAGGTCATGCATATTAGATGTGCATTGTGATTGGGCACTCTGACCGTGATTGACTCGTGTTACGATTCGTAGAAGTTAAAGTCACTTGGTAAACTTTGTGGTCATTGTCAGTGCCACATGCCAACATTTTCAAAACAGTGCGCACAATATCCATTCCCAGCCACCAGTTTTCTACCTTGTTTGAGACTGCACAATCATGCCTAGTACATCTGCACTGTGATTGGACACTCTGACCGTGGCTGACTCGTGTTATGAGAAATAGATGACAAAGTCACTTTGATGCATTTGTGGTCATGGTCAGTGGCACATGCCAACTTTGTCAAGGCATTGCGCACAATAGCCACACCGAGCCACCAGTATCATACCTTGTTTATACCTGCAAGGTCATGCCCAGTATATCTGCACTATGATTGGACACTCTGCCCGTGGCTGACTCGTGTTATGATCCATAGTTCTTTAAGGTACTTGGTAAACTTTGTGGTCATGGTAAGTGGCACATGCCCTCTTTGTCAAGGCATTGCGCACAATAGCCGTGCCAAGCCACCAGTTTGTTACCTTGTTTATACCTGCAAGCTCATGCCTAGTACATCCGAACTGTGATTGGACACTCTGACTGTGGCTGACTCGTGTTACGTTTCGTAAAAGTTAAAGTCACTTGGAAAACATTGTGGTCATGGTCATTGGCACATGCCAATTTTGTCAAGGCATTGCACACAATAGCCACACCGAGCCACCAGTATTCTACCTTGTTTGCACCTGCAAGATCATGCCTAGTACATTTGCACTGTGAGTGGGCACTCTGACCGTGGCTGACTTGAGTTATGATCAATAGAAGTAAAACTCACTTGGATACATTTGTGGTCATGGTCAGTGGCAAATGCCAACTTTGTCAAGGCATTATCCACAATAGCCACACCGAGCCACCAGTATTCTAGCTTATACGTGCAAGGTCATGCCCAGTATATCTGCACTGAGATTGGACACTCTGACTGTGGCTGACTCGTGTCATGATTCATAGCCGTTTAAGGTACTTGGTAAACTTTGTGGTCATGGCAGTGGCACATGCCAACTTTGTCAAGGCATTGCGCACAATAGCCGTACCAAGCTACCCGTTTTTTACCTTGTTTAAATCTGCAAGGTCATGCATATTAGATGTACGCTGTGATTGGGCAATCTGACCGTGGCTGACTCGTGTTACGATTCGTAGAAGTTAATGTCACGTGAGAAACTTTGTGGTCATGGTCTGTGGCACATGCCAACTTTGTCAAGGCATTGCGCACAATAGCCACACCGAGCCACCAGTATTCTACCTTTTTTGAACCTGCAAGATCATGCCTACTATATCTGCACTGTGATTGCACACTCTGACCGTAGCTGTCTCGTGTTATGATCAATAGAAGTAAAAGTCACTTGGATACATTTGTGGTCATAGTCAGTGGCACATGCCAACTTTGTCAAGGCATTGCGCACAATAGCCAAACCAAGCCACCAGTATTATAGCCAATCACAGTGCAGATGTAATATGCATGACCTTGCAGGTATCAGCAAGGTAAAACAGTGGTGGCTCAGTGCGGCTATTGTGCGCGATGCCTTGACAAAGTTGGCATATGCCAATGACCATGACCACAAAGTTAACCCAAGTGACTTTAACTTCTATGAATCATTACACAAGTCAGCCATGACCAGAGTGTCCAATCATAGTGCAGATGTACTAGGCATGATCTTGCAGGTGCAAACAATGTAGAATACTGGTGGCTCGGTGTGGCTATTGTGCACAATGCCTTGACAAAGTTGGTTTGTGCCACTGACCATGACCACAACGTTTACCAAGTAGCTTTAACTTCTACGCATCGTAACACAAGTCAGCCACGGTCAGAGTGCCCAATCACAGTGCAGATGTACTATGCATGACCTTGCTGGTATGAACAAGGTAAAAAACCGGTGGCTTGGCACGGCTATTGTCAGAATGATGTCTCTATCAAGACAGGACATCTAACGGTTTCATCTCCGGGAGTCTCTGGCTCTTCCGCTCTCAGAAATACCCACCACTCTCAATAACGGTTCAAGCCTCTGCATGAACCACCTCGGTCCCATCACACACGAACTGTTGACGGTGAGAACCGACCAACGGCACGATACCGAGTTATCTCCTAATAAGCGGCCCGACCGCCATCACGTCCGGCTAGTGCACAATAAGTCTTTTCTTTCCCTTTCTGTCTTGTCCCGTCCCTTATAAGCAGGACGTTCATTCCCTCCTAGCTTAACCTGAACAGTTCCACACATCCTGTTCCCTTTCGGTTCCGCGGCGTCGCTGTCGTATCTTCGCTCTGCTCACCTCCTGCCTGCGTTCACCTCGCCTATCATCTATCGCTTCGCTTCCTCACTTGTGACCTTTCGCTCACATCTGGTACTTCACTCGCTTCGCTCCCGTGCTCTCTCATTGCCCTCTTTCTACCTTGTGTGCCTCGCCTCTCTCAAGGTCCTACGACTAACTCCTTGGGACTAGCTTTGCCTTTCTGCTTCCGTCTTTCTGCTAACTCACTTCTGCATGCCACAGTGCTTCTACCTGCTTCCGCTCCTGCCATCCTTGCGCATTGCATTCTTCTGACATGGTAACAGAGCATCAGGCAACATCACCTGGTGCCCAGTGACCTCGTCATTGCTCTGCCTCCATCACTACATCGCCTCTTGTATCTACACTCTTCCGTCGCCTTTGCCGTTACTTTGCACCTCTCCACCTCGGATATAGCTGACATCAGCAACGTTGCGTGGAGTCTTTTTGCGCTGAAGCAAAGCCTCATCATCCTAAGGAAGCCCTGCGCCCATTCCGCGCCCATGGCCAACAATTGGTGACTTTTTTTACAACAGCCGCAAGCAACTCCTGAGCCGCCGCCTGTCGTCAACTTCCCGGAAGCTTCTTGCCGCTCGTCACCTGCTGCCTCTCATCTTTGCAAGCACCTCCGTCTTTCTTCTCTCCTCTCATCACCCTCATCTGCTCCATCTGCCCCATCGACATCAGCCCCCTCGCACTCGTTGTACCACACCACGTCCTCGCACCGCCTTCTAGCATCGTCAGCAGCAGCAGTGCAACGCCCGCCGGCAGGACATCGGACACCACCAGTCTTCCTGTGCCCATTGTGAGCCAACTGGGGAACAAACCATCACTCTCTTGACATCAGCGGCCCAGTGTCTCTGCCCTCCACATGACTTTATGTGCTACAACCAACTCCCTCCAGCAACCAAGACATCGGACACCACCAGTCTTCCTGTCCGCCGGTCTCGGGCCAACTGGGGAACAAGCCGTCACTCTCTTCAAAGCAGAGCCATTTGTTGCCTCACTCGCTCTTCCTAGCACCCCGTCATCCTCCGGCTACACCTCCATCCTCTGCCTCCGTCATCTGCCCTCTACCCTTGTCATCATCTTCACTCGAGCCTCCTTTGTTGTCTCAATCTCATCTGCCCTACTCGTGTCGCCCTTCGCCTGTCTCTCTAGCTTCATCAACAGCTCGTGTCATCTCGTCTTCTATCACCTCCTCCCAAGTTCCTCGTCAGCAGCATCATCCACGCTGCCTTCCTCATCAGCCTTCATCCGCTCTACACGTGGTCTCACCCCTGTACCAACTCAGCCATCAGTTGCCTCTGCCTTCTTCTGCTTCACTTCCACATCAGCTCAGCACAAGGATCTCCCTGGTCACATCGCCCATTTCACGACGACCTGCGCCCACGCCAAAACCTTCCGCCGTGCACGTGGTTTTTCCCCTGCGCCCACTCCTCTTTTATCAGCTTTCGCCTCCTCATCATCTGCATCTGCGACCAGCACAAGGACCTGCACGAGCTAGCTAACCACTTTGCAGCATCCTGCACCCACGCTGGCAGCAGATTTCTCACGGCGCATTGGCACCTGGCTTCCCCTTGCCGCATTCTATCCCTATATTGCGACAATGCACGTGGTTTTGCCTGTGCACCCATTCATTCATGAGCCGCCTCTGCCTCCTCCTGATCACTTCAATATTATCCGCTCGGTACAAGGATCCGCCCGGTCGCATCACCCGTTGCACGACGACCTGCGCCCACGCCGAAACTTCAGCCTAGCACGAGGTCTCATCCCTATACCAACTCCGTTGTTCTGCCTTCCTCCTTCACCTTCCTTCATCGTATACACGGCACATCGCTCATTCAAGATCGACCTGCGCCCCCAAAACCTTCCTCCGCACACGTGGTCTCATCCCTTTTCTCACTTTCCCATTGGTTCTCCATTTCCTTCACACTCTATTGTCAACTCCTCTCTTTCCTCGCTTACCATGGACAAGCTGACCACTGCGTGGAGTGAACTTCTTGTTCTTGGCCCCAAGGCCAGCAGCATCCTCAGTTGGTCGGATAGCGTCATTTCATGTGTACAAGTCATCTATATCAATGAGTACAAGGTGGCCAGAATGCTGCTTGGCAAATATGACCACCTCCACAACAACCAGTGTCAGCCCAGGGATACTGATGCCACCTTCACTGCCATCTGGAATCTACTCAGAAAGTTCCACGGTAGCATCTACCTCCGCATCAAACAGCCAATTGACATTGCAGCTCAGCGATGGTACTCCGTGCTGCAGTATGCATGGATGAGACGCTCCTACTATCTCTGGATCTGTTACGTGGACATTTTCCCCACTCTGCCAGACATCCCCAGGCTCATCTTCCTTCCAGAGGACGACTAGTGTGACGTCACAATGACCAACATCAACAAATGGTAGCAGATCTTCTATGAAACGTTGAAACCCTACTACCTCTTCCACTTTCCCATTGTGAGATTGTTTCTAGCAAGACCACTCTGGTGCAGTCCTAACGACCACGACAGCCTCGATGACTTTCAAGCTCAGCTTGCGCTGTTCAACACAGAACTTAGACGCGGGCTTCACACACTTGTTGACCCTCTACTACACTTTCTCCTGGCCAAGCATGACCGTCGCAACTTATCCCTCATGTGGCATGGCCTTATCACCCAATGTGGAGGGTTGGTCTAGTGTTTCTTACTCGGAAACTGGAGAGACTTTCTATTAATCCTCTCCTGTATATGTATGCTCTACATTGTGGCGATGAGTGTACAGGGCCTGCTGACACAGCGAGTGGAGGCGACGCACAGTGAGCGCACGCGCCACCTTTGGACCGGCGACACTCCCGCCTGCTCCACGCGTGCTCGCTTACTTCCTGGCAGCAGTGCCCGGATGAATTCGGTAGCCCGCCGATGCTGGTGTTATCCCACTCATCAAAACCTAGACATAATCATCTGAATGTGTGAACTGTTATATTGTGGTGACCTAGTTTAGTCATACGTTTGAACTTGGGTTAGTGAGGACCGCACTATTCTAGGACCCAACTCGTCTTGGGATTGTGTGGTGTTTTTGTGGGACACGAGAGGCACTATGCCCTCGCTTTTTGAGAGTGCGCCAGCGAGCGCACTCGCTGTCGGTGTCGTCGACGAATCATCCGACGACCGCTCGATCGAGGAAAGAAATTGCGAGAAGGGCAGTTCAATTCCGGGGAGCAACGGGGCGCGAAGGAAGATATTGCGGCGGACGCCGTGACCCGACCAGACCTGCTGAGAGGAAAGGAAGGCGGCCCGAGGCTGGCTTGATGGTAGCGGAACCGCGTCCAAACCTCAAAAGGAGGAGCGGTACTCGAGGCACCTTATCCAACGGCATTTTGATGTGTGAGCTGCGAAAGGGGCTAGCCAGCGGGATCGGGTCTTGGGAAGCGGTGCGAGGAGAAGATACGAAGAGGAGGACGAGAAGAGGGCCGACTGCTGACGAGAACCAACTGCTAATGCAATAACGTTGATCCTGAGCTGCAAAGACGCTGAAGCTGACGGTGGAACACTCACATTGGATGATTCTGCTCCCGACTTGCGAGACAGCATTCACCATTGCCGAGCGACGTTGCTGACCTCTCGTCTGACCCGGGTGTGGGAGGCTGGCCATGCAGCCGTTGGCCGGACTGAGAGATTGCTGACCCTCGGTCGAAATCAGACCGTCGAGCGGGACCCACGTCCCGTCTTGCGACAGGTTAGAGTATGGAAGCTATACCGGATCAGGAGTGTAGGAGAAGTGTGTGTGTGAGAGGGTGTGCTGCCATCCCCGGATGGAAAGGCCGCTTCCATAGGAGCACATCACGGAGCCATCATGGCCTGGTCCTGAGTTCCCACGGGAGTACCAGGCACCCAGCTCCAAATGCGGTCCCCGAGACTCTCCAATGTCCTTCTACGCCATCTGCAACTACTGCAATGTGCCCCGTCCGCTTGGCGCACGCACGGTTCTGGGAGTGATGCAATGGTCGCATCATCCTGCCGGTGGAGCCGTGGAGCAGTTCTGGTAACCATGGCTGAAGAGACTTCCCCGCAACGATGAGCCCCACCACGTGGAGACCTGGCAGGAGGTCGCACGTGACATTGGGCGGCGTGCTGCTGAGGCGGCTGAAGAGCGGGCGGAGGCGTACCGAGTATACCAGCGCTACCAGCATGAGCTCGCCCACCTGCGAGAGGAGGACTCGGCACGTGCCCGTTCTCGTGTAGGTTGACGTACTAACGGACCACGGGAGTAACGTCAGGCCGTTCCACGGGCGAACAATGAAGGCGGCGTGCACCGCACGGTGCTTGTGCGAAGACCTGCGCCGGTCGATGGTCCGGTGACTCAGGAAGCTTACGGTTTTTGTGTTCTGCTTGGTGACGCCTAGGGTACTGATTGTGTGGTTAGGAGAGAAATGCTGATTGATTATTCTCCCTCTTTTGTTTGAAGGCAATTTCTTTGATTGTTCAAATTCATCTTGTTTTGGTCGTTAGGAGGAATTCTCTCAGCGAGTGTCATGTTGTCCGATGCATGATTGACCATCGGTGATTAAGTAAAGTGAGCAAATCTAATTGTTAGAATAACCACAGTGATTGTCCTGAGATTAGTCAAAGTCCCGGCCAGAGAAGTACGGGTCATTTGGAGAAGGAGTGTGTATGTGATATATTCCCGGCACTAATTCGGTGGATGATTTGTCGAGTGATTAAGAAACGTTACCCGGTCGATGAGACGTGCTTTGATCAAACTGGAGCAAAAAGAGTGATACAGGACAGGGCAGAGTTGGAAAAGGAAAGTAAGCGGAGCCGCGGGGATAGCGCGGAACGAACCACACCTAAGGAGCTGATCCTCGCATGCTGTCAGACCCGATTCCGGCCGAAGGCGAAAAGGGGTATAACAGTGTTAATGGTGCGGTGAGTGTGGACTCGCTTATTTTATGTGACGAGTGTGAAATGTACCTACACATCAATCTATAATCCGAAACACGGTTATCTCAGGAGGGAGCTGTCGAATCTTCCACCGGACGAAAGACACCGCAGGCCACCCGTCACCGTAACCCCAACGATTCCCCAGATCACGGTGGTGTCCCCCTGCCAACCTACGAGGCGTGAGGCTAGAGCGATCGTGCTGGTGAATCATTTGGCTGTACCATTGGCGACGCAAGGATGAGCCCCAACGCACTCTACGTCTCCAAAAAAGAAAGGATGAGGCGAACCGCCACCGCGCGTCATTACGAGAGAAGCCCAGAAGATCCTCCAGGGCTGGACCCTACATTTGAGTGGGATCCGGTGGATGATCAGTCCCCGCAGTTGTACAACAATGGAGATGAGACGGACCCCGACGAAGAAGAAGAATTTCACGTGCAACGGCTTGAGGAACTCCGTGAATGGAAGGCTATCCCACAGGCACAGTTGGCCAATCCCTTCCAGGAGGACCCAGAGGAAGACGACACGCGCCACCCAGACGGGCTGTGTGACTCCATGCAGGTGGAAGACTATGTATCAGATGAAGAGCAGGAGCTTGAGGCGGATGAAGGGCCCGTCTTGCTCCATAAAGTCATGACGCCAGATAGAAGGACCGTTTACAAGGCAGTGGACATGACGCCAACGGAGGACGCACCGCGGCGCCTCGAGTTCTCTACCCCAAGGGTGTCCTCACCTGCACCTTCTGTCACCCATTACGAGAATTGTGCAGACTTGGACGATGCCCAGGAGGACCAAGCAGAGGAAGAAGAAGTATCGTTTGATCACCCTTCGGTGCAGGCTTCACACGCCCTGCATCAACTCGTCACCTTCTGTCCTCCGGCATTCCCCTCTCGCCCAACCGTTCGCCCTCGTCCACGGGCCTCGGACAGCGGTGTGTCTCCACCACAAACAGAGAGAAACTTGGAGGCGATGGGAAAACGGCAAAGGGAAATCCGACGGGAATGCCCATCTATCGTGACTTCACATCGCACAGATGCTGAGCAACAACCGCAACACCAATAGCAAACGAGCAAGGCATCCTCCGTTTTAGGAGTGTCGCGCCGCCGAGAAGTCCCAGCTCAAGAGAAATCAATGCTTCATCCACGGTCAGACCCACCAGACAAGTACGAGCCTTGGGGGACACGCACATCCTAATAGGGGCTCCGTCAACCAAATACACCGTACCACCTGTCCAGTCAAATATGCAGTCATCTCATCATCAAGCAAGCAAGACGTTAGCCACACCTGTGGCATGAAGACTACAGCAAAGACCCCAAATGACGGGTGGTTCAGCCGGGCCTGGGCAAGGATCAGTGGCTCATGGAGGCAAGCAGTACACCGTATGAGTACAAGCGAGTTCAGCAAGACAGCACATGGGAAGTTTTGGAGTGGGAGGAACCGATGCAGGACGTGCTCGACCAAGGGGAGCAGTAGTCGCTTCATCGGCTAGTACTAGGGCAGTTGGCCTGGTGCAAGCACATCGATCCCACCTGGGGGCCCCGCCACGGGCGTAGGTGCTAATGGTGCCTCCACAGGAACTGACTTTGAACCTAGCGACAAAGGCTTCTTACACTCTCCCAAAGCTCGACGTCTTCAAGGGTGAACCAGAGGAGGACCCGGCCATGTGGCTGTTCAACTTGGGGACTTGTCTCGATTATGGGGAGTTATCTCCTGACTACACTGTCGCAGTGTACCTAGCGCTACAAGGGAAAGCTTTGGAGTGGTTCACTGCAAAGCATAAGGAACGTCCTTTTGCTGACTTTGATGATTTGGCAAATAGGATGACCAAGCGTTTGACCTCATGAGCCTCGAAGAAGCAGAGCCCCTGATTAGTACCATCCGCATGAAGGGTGGAGAAAACATCAAGTTACACAATGACAAGTTTACCAATATCTCGGTGCGATGTGTCGACATACCCTTGCGCATGATTAAGGAGTATTACCGGGACTCTCTTGTCCCAGCGATCGCTAACACATTTGGATTTACGACATTTAGCACACTGGATGCACTAAAGGAGGAAGCAGAACATCAGCAAAGGGAAATCAAACGTCAAGCGGCTCGAGAACAGTTTGCTCTTAAGGAACATGTGGCGCCCGCTATTCGCATGCCTACAGGAGCTTGAACACCCAACCCGAGGAACCCCCATAACTACCCACCTGGGAGTTGCTATGGATGCATAGAATTCATCCATCGGCACCGAGAATGTCCCAATCGCACCTCAATGCCAGGGGTGCCACCCAGAGGAGGACAATACCAAGGACGCGGACTGGTTGGACCAGGACCTGCCGCTGCACGGCAAGCTGTTGGTCCCAACATCACCGCCCGTACCTCTGGTCCGGTGGGCAATGGGCTGGCGCAATGGAAGGCGTATACGCAGCAGAGGGAGACGGGAAAGACACCAGCTGCTACTCGGCCATCTACCTCAGATGCGCCTGCACAGAATGTGAAGCTCGATCTTCCCCGCTCCAAAGAACAGACCTCGGAGACTGCCCTGACGGCTGCAGAACGGGAACTGGTCACGGTGGCTCACGTACAAGGTGTGGAAGGATGGTCGATTGCGGAGATGTATGAGTGCATGCGCCAATACAAAGAGCAATAGGAATGGGCTGAAGCAGACCTGCAAACATGTGTCGAAGCGCGCTCGACTCGGTCACCACGTCAGATTTCAGCGATGCGCCCGAAGCCCCCAACTGAACCGCACACGTGTCCTCCAAGGGGTCCCACGCCTCCACGTCGCCAGAGGGTGATATTTGCGCCTTCAGCATGCGACGAGCCCACAGCAAGTGCCTTGACCTCCTTCCACCGTCCCTTCTAGGAGATATCCTTGGGAGAGTATCTACAGCAAAATCCCACCTCGCAGCGGTTCTGCAGGAATACGCCGAAAAGCTTCGACCAGCCGGCATTCGCCTTAGTTGCACTCGGGCCCCACATGACTGACTCAGCCGGGTAGTCAAAAGAGCTGAACCTGACACATGGGGGTGGCGGCCCATGCCCCTTGCACCACCACAAACGCAAGCTCCTCACCATGAAGTGGCTAGCTGTTATGTGTGGATATGTGGCAAGAAGTTCCTAGCAATCATCGCCCTTGGCGCCACCCATACCACGGTGACACTTCAAGCCCTGCAAGCAATTGGCTGGCAGCACAAGATTCAACCAATAACTAAGGTGTTCATGAATGCATACGGCGACATGGATACAGGACACGGTATCGTACGTGGATGACCTTCCCCTGCAGGTGGGCCTCATCCACAAAGTTGTGCGGGTGCAGGTCATGGTGGCCTGCACCTACGATGTCCTGCTAGGAACAGACTATCTCATCCCCCGACAAGCAAGCCTGTTCTATGCGGACGGAGTCATGCAGTTAACTTCATCAGGGTATACCACCTATACAGCTCTGATTGTGGGCCCAAGGACGTCAATGCCTACAAAGTTTGGTCACCCCTTCTCCCTGGAAGAAGCCCGTGCTGAAGACCACGCAGCCAGGAATTCTATCATGTCATCCCCAAGCATGATGCCCCTCCCGTGATTGCGCCACAAGCCAAGGAAGAAGAGCTGATGGATTGCATACCCACACCCCAGTAGCCATGCCCTGAACGAGCACAAGCTACTCCGACGGATGATCGACCGCAGCTCCCCATGGGACCGATACCCAAACCGTCAGCTGAATCCCCCACATGGCTGTTCCTTCCCACGACAGAGCGCCACCCTGCTAACCTCAGCCGGGCCTCGATCACCTCACCTCATCCAAGGCCTCTTCAGGTGTCGAGCAGCCCACTCGTACCGGTGACCGCACAGCCAACAATCCTAAATGATCTTGCCGAGGAGGCGAGGCGCAAAGGGAAATTGTTGTTGTGTGACAACGACACTGCCATCTGTGAAGATGTCAGTTCAGAAGACTTAGATGAAGAACCCATGAGTGACATCGGCTGGCTGCGCCTCGATGATGAGCCACCTCCACGTCAACCATAGGCCCTCACTATCTCCTCATGCGGCTCCCGTAATTTCAACTTGCAGGTGTATGATAATTGGGATCCAGACCCTGATCTCGGAGCCGGTCTGGTGGGGGATGAAGAACTGCCACCACCCACAGTCCTACATTTCCAACGATGGGACCACATGCTCCATGAGCACCTAACTGAGGAGCAAAGGTAGGAAGTCAAGGAGCTTATCATCTACCATGAAGAAATATGTGCAAACAAGTCAACAGATATCGGAGCAATCGACACGGTCCATGTCATTAACACAGGAGACGCAACTGCATATAAGCAGAAGGCTCGACGCCTGCTCTAGGACCAGAAGGACATCATCAATGAGGGCTTGCGTGATCTCAAGGAATAGGGCGTGATTGTGGAAGTGAAAAGGAACAGGGCCTGGCGTGGCGCCCGGAGCATTAGCATCATCGGCAGAAGCAGCTGAGCAGCGGCAGCAAGAGGCGCTGCCTTTTACAGCAGCTGCACCCGGTGCGACACCCGGAGTGCCAGCGCCACCAGCAGCAACAGCAGAGCAACGGGGACAGGAGGTGCTGCCTTCTACGACAGCTACACCCGGCGTGGCACCCGGAGTGCCAGCGCCACCAGCAGCAACAGCAGAGCAACGGGGACAGGAGGTGCTGCCTTCTACGACAGCTACACCCGGCGTGGCACCCGGAGTGCCAGCGCCACCAGTAGCAGCACCAGAGTTGTGGGGACAGGAGGTGCTGCCTTCTGTGGCAACTGCACTTGGCGCGGCGCCCGAGACGCAAGCACGAGCAGCAGCACCAACAGATCAGCGGGGATAGGAGGCGTTGCCTTCTGCGGCAGCCACACCCGGTGTAGCGGCCGGAGTGCCAATGCCACCAGCAACAGCAGAAAAGCAGCCGGGACAGGTGGCGCTGCCTTCTGCGGCAACTGCATCTGGTGCGACGCCCAGAGCGCCCGCACCATCGGCAGTAGCAGCAAAGCAGCGGGAGCGGGAGGTGCTGCCCTCTGCGGTAGCTGTACCCGGCACGGCGCCCGGAGTGCCAACACCAACGGGAGCAGCAGCAGAGCAGCCGGAGCAGGATGCGCTGCCTCCTGCGGTAGCTTCATCCAGCGCAGCGCCTGGAGCGCCAGTGCTACCAGCAGTAGCAGTAGAGCAGCGGGGATAGGAGGCGCTGCCTTCTACGACACCTACACCTGGCGCGGCGCCTGAAGTGTCAGGACCATCGGCAGTAGCAGCAGTACAGCGGGAGCAAGAGGTGCTGCCTTCTGCGGCAGTTGAACTCCATCGGCGCCAGAGGCGCAAGCACCATGAGCAGTAGCAGCACAGCAGCGGGGACAGGAGGCACTTTCTTCTACAACAGCCGCACCCGGCACGGCGCCCGGAGTGCCAGCGCCATTAGCAGCAGCAGTATAGCAGCGGGGACAGGAGGCACTGCCTTCTGCGGCAACTACACCTGGCCCGGCGCCCGGAGCACCAGCACCATCGGCAATAGCAGCAAAGCAGCAGGAGCAAGAGGTGCTGCCTTCTACGATGGCTGCACCCGGTGTGGTACCCGGAGGGCCTGCACCATCGGCACCAGCAGCAAAGTAGTGGGAGCAGGCGGTGCTGCCTCGTGCGGCAGCTGCACCCGGCGTGGCGCTCAGAGCGCCAGCACCGCTAGCAGCAGAAGCAAAGCAGCGAGGACGGGAGGCGCTGCCTTCTGCGACAATTACACCTGGCGCGGCGCCCGGAGCGCCAGCACCATCGGCAACAGCAGTAAAATAGCGGGAGTAGGAGGTGCTGCCTTATGCGGCAACTACACTCGGTAAGGCGCTTGGGGCGTAAGCACCACCAGCAACAGTAGCAGAGCAGCCTTCTGCAGAAACCAAACCCGGTGCGGTGCCCAGAGCGCCAGTGCCACCAGCAGCAGAGCAACGCGGGCACGAGGTGCCTCCCCCTGCGGTAGCTGCACCCGGCGTGGCGCCCGGAGCGCTAGCACCACCAGCAGCAGCAGTAGAGTAGCGAGGACAGGAGGCACTGCCTTCTGTGGCAGCTGCACATGGCACAACGCCCGCAGCGCCAGCACCATCAGCAGCAACAGTAGATGAGCGGGGACAAGAGGTGTTGCCTTCTGCGGTGGCTGTACCCGGCGTGGTGCCCCGAGCGCTAGCGCCACCAGCAGTAGCAGTAGAGCAGCGGAGACAGGAGGTGCTGCCGTTTGTCGTAGCTGCACCCGGCACGGCGCCCGGAGCGCCAGCGCCACCAGTAGCAGCAGCAGAGCAGCGGGGACAGGAGGTGCTGCCTTCTGCGGCAGCTGCACCCAGTACGACGCCTGAGGCGTAAGCACCACCAACAACAACAACAGAGGAGCAGCGGGAGGAGCAACGGAAGAAGAAGCGAAAAGGGCCCCAAAGAGCTAGACTGGGAGAAAAGAAGCAATGAAATGAGGCGGAGAAATAGGGAGAGGAAAAGGAGCCTGTACCCATGCGAGAAGAACACCACAGCTTGCTCAATGCTCCTCTTCAAGATGGGAGCCACTTCCCCCTGATGATAGATCTTTATGGCCAACCAGTTCCTGGCTGGAAGCGGAAGCACGGTCAAGACAACAGACACCCACGCAAGGGGAAGAGGAGCAGTGGCACGAAGAGCTAGAATTAAGCATCAAGGCGGATGATCAGGATGAAGAGGAAGGACAGGAGGGGGTGGCTCTGTAACTCTGTGCAACATTTAAGAACCCGGTTGCCACTAAGGGAGAGGTGGTGTACGAGGGATGCAAGGCCAGCCTACATTTGGCGTGTTACGACTTGGAACTGGACACCGTGCACGA
>SZWC01004451.1:157943-170258 GCA_023375785.1 Penium margaritaceum | reverse complement strand
TCAGGGGCCTCTGGAGAGATCGAAAACAGGTTAGTTTCAGAAGATGTCGCGTGTGCTCTGCGAGCTTTGAGGGCTTCCGCGATAGCGGCGTGCTTCTTGGATGAGCCCGGCGCGTCAAGCATGACGCACAGCTCTTGTTCAGAGCGATCGTCGAAAGTGTCGGGCACCACCATTTCCTCGTCTTGGGGAAAAGCGGCGTCCTGCATTCTGACACGTTTCGCACGCGGCGAGGAGTTGTAAGGAATTAGATCCCCGGCCAGCGAGGCAGAGGTGTTGACAGCACTTGAGACAGGTGGCATCTCGTGGCAGCAGGGATCTTGAAAGAGAGAAGCGAGAGATCGCAGTCACTTGGTCGTAGAGACAAAAAATGATATTGCTTAGTGGCAAACTAGTTTCGGCTCAAGGAGAGCCTTCATCAGTGCCGATGCAACATACAACATGACTCATGACATTTGTAGTGACAGTGCGATTTGCTAAAGCATGGGGGCTTGCGCGCGGCGTCGGTGCTTCCGACGGAGCTCTTGGGAATGGATCCACAGCGAGCTGTGCTCGAGCTGGGTCCTGAACCCTGTCCGGTGGCATTTTTGCATGCACAGGAAAATTTCTCAACTTCTTAGGAAGTTGCCAGGCCAGAATTGTACGAGAACTGAACACGGTAGGATATATTTTTCTTAGACGTTTCGAGAAACGTCTAAGAATGAATCCTACAGCAGTTGGAGTTGACGTAAGTGAAATCTTGTTATTGACGCATAGAAATGCACAGATTTGTTGTGAGGTTCACACAAGTTCACTTGGCTTAGGCTGCGGAACTAGTCACAACCGCACTGATAAGGAGGTATCAATGTTTGTGGTCGAGTTGGTGACCTGTCATACCTACAATGCCCTCTTGGTATCGTCCTCCATGCCTACACTATGTAGGGCTGTCACCAACTTGTGTCTGTGATTCTAGGGAGACCTCTTTTCTGTATGCTGGGTGGTGACCCTAAGGGGGCGACCTTGCCAGAAGAGAGTTGTGCCACGGTGAGTGGCCGCCCTCGAATTTGTCATGCATGGTGGATGTTACACTCACTGGTTTTCACTAAGTGACTCCCTGCTTCTCGTTTTGTGACCAGTTCTGGAGTGAATCTGAGCAAGTCCTTTCAGCCATGGCGTGTTCCACATGGGATACCTCGCACGCTGTTGTACTTCTGGTGCATGACATCCATGGCTCTATCAACCTAAGGGAGTAATTACAGGGGGCACACTTCCACCATCGAGTGACCGGCAACTGGCGCTTAGGTTTTGCAAGAACATGAGGGAAACAGATGAGTCATGGACGGGCGAGGCAATGCAAACCGGTCGACTAGTCCACCCATGCGAATGGATCGCGTGGGGCCCGGCTGCAACCCGAGGATTGAACCCAAACCATCGACAACGAGTCGACGGTGGTTTCTCGTACCTCAGAATTATTTGGACGTGTGGCCGTGTAATGAACGCAGTCCTTTAGCAACCAACTTCCAAAACAGAAGGAAGTCCTCAGACTGTAAGTCCCAGGCGCATGAATGGTCGCTTCAACCATTTTTGGCTGAGACGCAACACGTCCAAATGAATAGGATTGTGGTGTGTAAGCTGTGTCAACTGTCGACTTAAGCTGCCTATCAAGGATGGAAACGTCATGGATCGATGTCGACGTAGAGAGCAGAGGGCAAGAAACCATTACATGGAGAATGCAAGAGTCAATAATCAACAAAACGGGAGAAACAAGCCAGCAAGGTGATAGCATCCGGTCGATCGGGCCACCCACGCGAGTGGCTCGATGTGGGGCTCGGCTGCCACCCCGGGGTCGAACCGACCGGTTGGCAAGTATGCCACCGTGGCTTTCTCACACTACGGTATAACCGAGAGAGTGGCCCCGTAGGATCAGCAACCCAGGGCCCCACACAACACAGCTAGCTAGGCATGCATATCAATCATGAAGAGAACCACATCAATCACGAGCGTATGTGGATGCATGTCTCTCTCCATGTGACTCTCTCACGTGGGCCAAGTGAAAGCTAATCAGAACATGCGGAAAACAACAATTTCGCCCTTAGGCACAACTGGACATGACCGAGCTCGCGCCAAACTTGCATTCGGAGGAGACGCCAACGATGCATAGTCCGCCATGCGTGCGCCTTGAGATTCATGTCAGTTCAGTCACCTGTAGTGATGGTATGTGTGTGTGGACTGAGTCAATAGGTCACTTGCATGTCTTACAGTCACAACCAACATGGTGTTGTAGGGAACAAATAAAAATCTTTATCCTAAGCCTGACCATTTCACATGGCATTGACACCCTTGAAATGGGACCCTAGCATGATCTAGGAGTGGAAGATGAGCGACGCAATGGATTCTCCACGGTGACAATCCTTGTGTTACTTTTCTGGCCGAAGGATGTTTATCTGGTTAGAGTCAAACTGGACTCTAGTCAAATGGATACTTTCTGGGTGTGAACTCCTGGACACGTGAGTCCTGTATTCTCGAAAGTTGTGGAATGTATTTAAACACCATTTCAAACCTAATTATGACCCGTAAGCTACATGTCTGTCAGGAAGAGTAACGAAGCCACATACGTGCAAGACCCAAGCAATATGCACGACTAAGATAATTTAACCACATGGACCACGAGCGTACATGGCTGGATGTTCTCTACCATGTATTGCTCCATTTTTGCTTAAACGAAAGCATGCAAGTAAGACTGATCACAGCCTTTGTGCCCTTAAACATGTCCAGACTGGACACAGAAAGCGCCACTCTCACGCTTGGCTGAAGTACTAGAAGTGTATGATCCATCCTAAGTCTGGCGATGCTTCATTTGAGAGGTTCACTTCGGATTATTCACCTGTAGTGATGGTGTGTGTGCGGACAGAGTCAATAGCTCATTCACGTGCTCACACCTCAATAACAACACTCCCTCATGACCCACAGACAAACAGATGGCACACACTTGAGAGCGTGACTTACACACACTTGAGAGCGTGACTTGCACACACCCATGCAACGAGCACCAACAAATCAAGACAAGGGAAGAACGTGGCAACATTAAAAAGGAGCATCAGGGACACGGAATAGACCAAAACCATGCACTAATGAGGGCCTTGGTAAGAAAGTATGCATGCTGTTGACGAGCACAATCCTAGACGACCTGAACTTCTCCGGCATCAATGCACGCGCGTACAACAGCACTGGTCTGGTGCACAGAAGTGGTATTCCTCTAATACATTTTTCACTTCTACAGGTCTCCTTACACGCGCATCTCTACAGGAGAGTAAATCCACATGGCTGCAATACATGTCGAGTGGCCACTAGAGGCAGCAACATATTCAAGCACGATGGAAGTTCTCTCCAATCAGTTGTCAATGCCTCTACCATGCACGTGGCCATGGTCTCATGCCTATGGGCCGACCAATCAATCTCATGACTATCTTACTTTGGATACTTGGTTCGTTCCACACAACTGGACGATGGAATCAGAGGAAGAGAGCGAGGTGCCAGCTGACGCAGAGGTGGAACATGAGTAAGTGGCAAAGATAGCAGCTACGCCAGTAGTTACTGAGGTGCTGGCAAGGGAAGGAGAGAGGCGCACCATGACCATGTCAACAATCTTGTCAGCAAAGGATGCGTGGTCGTGCTGCTCACGTTGCTTGAGCTCTTCAACAATACGCTGCACAGCTAGAGCAGCTTGGTGTTCATCGTGTGTACTCTACAGGTTGTCTTGTAACGCTGCATACTGTTTATCATCATGAGGCATGATGACGAACAATGAACCCTCCCGATGATGTTTTGGCAGAGTTTCCATTGCCTCAGTGGGCGTGAAAGAATATACAGTGGAGAGGAGGCCTTGTTGCAATACGATAGTCCAACCCAGGAAAAGGAGACGATAGGAAGGTACGCAACAGAAGACAGAGGAGGGCAAAAGAAAAGAACAATGGACAAGCACCCGCCAATGGAGTTCACCAAGCCTAATTGCACAGTGAAAGGAACAGCGGTGCTGCTGATGCAGCAGATGCGACAAGGACAGCAGATGTACATGCCAAGGAGACGACCAGGCAAAGGGCGCCTATCATTGCTGCTACTGAGAAGGTCGAGGTGACTATTGATGCTGACACTAGGTGGAGCAGATGCCAAAAGTGCCAGGAGAGGAGGCTACAGTGACGATGGATTTACGGATGACAAAAGCATAGTTCGCCACAATGGTAGATGCAATAGTCGCTGAAGAAGTGATGAAGTTGGCTGCTGCTGAAACCTTGGTAGCAACACTCATGACCGCGGCCGCAAGGGGGTCTATGGCGATGGTAGCCATGGTGTATGCCTCCACCGCTAGTCCAGCAATTATGCTAGCCAGTGCTCACAATGTTCGTACAGATGCCGCAAACGCGAATACAACAACAGTGCTAGAGTCTAACACTGTGGTGAGGAGGGCAAAGGGACCAGACAGCAGTGGTGGTGCTAGAGATGGAGCCAGAGAAGCCCAAGGTGGAACGAGGGCTGTTGATGTAGTTGCTGCGGCTAAAGAAGTTGCATATACAGGCTGTGACTCTAAAATTTCTGGAAGTGTCAGGGGTACCAGTGGTGACACGAAGACGTCTAGGGTTATTAAGGGACTTGGGGGAGCTTATCGATGTTTGAGGACGTCTGTGTTCCGGTGACGTCTGTGTTGGAGGGAGCCTGTCCTGGCACAACGGTGAATTGTCCGACGCCGTGCCGCACACGCGATCGGCCCCATTCTCTACGTGCTTGTAGTATTCGACAATTTTGTACTCCTCACCCAGCATGAGAAATTTTGTGGGCTGTGCGCAGTTACACGGCCGACTACCTCATCCCAAGGCCGGATGGTCAAGATGGGATCACACTGCAGAAGTGGACATCGTACATGTGGCCGGTTCCCCGCGGCGGACACATCACTAGAAATAACTCAGACTCTCTGAACGTACACTGAAGGTGCTACGGAAGCTTAACCCATTTCACCAATCCATGCAGGTTTACTACTCCATGCAGAGGTTGATAGTAGAGTGCTGTGAGCAAATCATTGAGTGCAACGAGGCCAATGCGCCCGATCCACAAAGAGGATGTTCCACAATTCTGCATTTTCTTGAGGCTACAACATCGTCATGGAGGAGCCGCACTCGGCCACTGTCCGGGGTCCAACAAACGTACGGCGGCAGATGGACATACCCTACTGCTCCTTAATTTCGACGACTAGAATTTTGTGAATTTAGTGATCCTCAATTTCGTTCATTTTTTTTTCGGGTTCATATTGAATTGGTAGGTCCTTGATTTTGTTGGTAAAGCAGGGGGTGGACCCTTTAATTTGGCGACGGTTCCCTACCAGTTCGTCCTTGATCCTTAACATCGATGACGCCCGTCCGTTGATCGATGATCGCACATATTTTTTGCACTGTAAAATTCCAACACGAGAGTGCCGTTTGTGGATACGATGGTCAAGGACACGGACGGTCCAATTGTGCATCGTTGCGTGGCAGCAAGGAAGTGGGCTAGCGAGTCAGTGTGGTAGTGGAGCAGCAGGCCAACGTGTCAGTGTGCCAGTGGGGTAGCGGAAAAGCAGAGCAGCAGGGCAACGGGACAACGAAAGTTGGAACAAGATAGCGGGTGTTTTCGAAATTTTGAACTCAGGAGTGTTTTTTTGTCGGAGTTGAGCAACATTCGTTCACCACATTTTTGGATTTTGTCCATCAGCCACACAGTCCACTTTTGAATACGAATCAAGGAGAACCCGAGCTTAAAAGAATAAGCATGGACTGTTGGATTTGACAAGAAATTGCTGAAATTAATTTTAGTAATCTTTAAATTCTACTAATCGAAAAAAGAAAGATGAAATGTGACTACCACAAAAAAACATTAGTATCGAAGTTAAGGACCAGCAGGATGTGTTGGTCAATGTGCGACTGTGGCCGCTAGTGTGAGTTTGGAAAACCATGTCAGCACACCTATACAGTGATGTTAGAGACGGACAAAGACCCAGCCACACGCGTGGACGTTAGGGAAACACACATGTACTGGAGCTAGACGTACGTCAACCTGATTTTGTCCATCATAGCAGGAGGCATAATGTCTGCTCTGCCTATGGAATGGGGCCAACCAGGACCATGCCGCGGGCGTGGGAGACCATATAGTGCCCACATGAAGCGTGAACCCCTCCATAAGTGCAAATTCATGTGTCCCAATTGTAGCCGCAAGGAAGACACAAAGAAAAAGTGCCTCAATCCAGCAGCTCCCTGTCCACACCACGCAATAGCGCAGCTCAGAGAAGACTGTGCCACACAAGTAGCAGGTGCAGCAAATGCGAAGTCAGTAGCAGCAGATGGAGCGAAATCAGGTGGCACAAGAGCAAAGGGAGCAGCAACTAATGACTCGGACCCTGACGACTAGGATCTTGAAGCAGAGCCACAGGATTCCTCCACAGACGAGAGTTTGGTGAAGCGGCATACGACAAATTTGACGACAGCTTTTCAGACAGTGGCAACACAAATTCATTGGGGTATGCAACAGAACCTGAGCAGGGACTACTGACATAGGATGAGAACAACGTAGAAGGTGTGCGACTGATGGAAGAGTATAGGGGACTGGAGGCTGACACAGAGGAAGAAGCACAAGAAGAATACGAAGTTGGAGGATTTGAGGAAGAAGTAGAGGAGGAAGTGGAGTCCTTCCGTGCTCTTGGAATCTAAGGTAAATTTGCATACTTCTATCCATCTGTCAAATTTGCATTAGTTATTCATGAGTGTGATTCTCATGAGTGACCACTTTACAGTGTGCAGGACTACAACCTCCAGGCCTTTGGGTGTAATGAGCATGGCTTTTCATTGACGTCAGAGTCACTACAATCCATGGGAGTGCCAGTGGAAGTCATGAAATCAGTAGCTTGGATGAAACATAACACATTTGGAGACTGCTCCATATCTCATTGCATTAATCATTGTTACGCGGATCAAGCATGTCCGTCGTCTTTTTACAAGTTTCATGATATCTGACAATAAATGGTTTTCGAGCATTTGTGTGTGTGTGTGTGTGTGTGTGTGTGTGTGTGTGTGTGTGTGTGTGTGTGTGTGTGTGTGTGTGTGTGTGTGTGTGTGTTTTTCATTTACGCTCATGAATGCGGTTGACGGCCTAGTAATTGTGAGCAACCTTCATGTAGAAGAGTAATGTTGTGGTAATGAAACATGCATATGTGTAGGAAACAAAGGGAAAACCAGAGTAGTATCAATACATAAGAAAACAACCTATTCATTTGCAATCCTTTACGTATCCATTTTCAAGTCAGTGACAGTTGAAGTCACATGCAAGGATACCAGACGCTGCTAGTAGTAACATCATTCATGTGTGGAGTTGGGACATGCTATGTCTTTTTCAAAGTCCACGAGGAATGGAGATGATTAGTGGTGAAGGCGTACTACAGGAGAAGCCCACAAGTGTGTGACAAAATACCTTCATTTGACAACAATCCAGAAGACACCTTCCATAATTCTGCTCTAAACTTTGACAGTGGGATCATACTGAACCCAGAACACCCAGTTGTACTCACAGGACGTGGTCAGTTATGCTCCATGTGTGATGTCATAGGTTGGATCCACACATCCCTCCCCCTTGTACAACTGTGGCTTGCAAATGACATAACAGGTCCGTTTGAGGAATACTACAGTGCGATACATGTCATTTCGTTGATGTTCACTGTGACAATGACTACAACACATGGTATCCAACATTTGGAATATTTTCATGCTGTACCAAGTGTTGTACTTTGTTCATTGAGGGAATAGAGTAATGTGTCTTGCATGGCAACTTACATATGTACAACAGTAATAACATTACTTGAAAACATGGCATTTTAGTTTAAACAATGATATGAAATACCTCAAATACATGGTATTTGATGATAAATCCGGGCTCGTATTACATCTTATGTACCGATAGGTCACCAAACATCATGTCAGTGCTATACGATTCATAGTCTAGCATATCACAGCGGGTACGGATGGACCCATGGCTGCCAGTGGAGAGGGCACCATAATAGACGGCAATGGGACGGTTTAACACCCAGGGTCTAGCACATGTTACATGGGTCCCAGTCCGCCCACGTATCATAAAGTTCCATTGGGAGAGGTGGCGGGATGATGACTCCCCATGCACCCACTTTTGGTACATCCAAATCTCATCCCCATTTATGGAGCGGCGGCAATGGACGTCCTTTGAGCGACATATGCGACAGACAAGAAATGACTTGGTTTCATTTTTTGACAAGTAAAAGAGGAATGGAAAATTCTGTTGGATTCTCTTTTCAATTGCTGTTTATAGAACATTCCGCAGTTGAAATGGGCCATATGCATTCAGTCTGGCTGATGCCTCTTCAAAGACAACACTGCAAGTCTGCCGAACATGTCCAGGAAGTACTGGTTGCCAGACGGCAACATTCATTTGTTTACAGGTGTCACCGACGGTGCTTGTCCATTCGTTGGAAATTCATCCGATAACATGTTTCACATTCAGTGACGTACATCTCCCATTCATCTAAATTTGGAAAAGTCACATACATAAACATGCATAAACATACATGAACATGCATTGCACCTAGCCCAACAATGACTGGTTTACCCACAATAAACACGATAAAAAGTACGACATGTGAGCCTCATCCGCTGGTTTGGCAATTAGCAGCATGCCCGTGATTTAGGTTCTGCTTCGTATTTATTCAAGTATCATCGAATAATGCTAGGACTACTAAGTTATTTTTTATCTCGCTTCCTGGATGGGTAATACTCTTCAGCGTGTGGGGGGCTTGTTGCTTTCTCCAAGTGCATTGACACCTGCGTTATTTCTCGCGGTGCATCGATACTTGCGTTAGATTGTATGTGGCATTGATGTACGAGCTATATAGTTCTGAATACTGGGTATATGGTGCGTTCACCTTCGTTCAAACTAAGGATGTTTGGTGAATTTTTTGTCCAATGTGGGGACATGGGACCAATTAGGACCATGAAAAAAAGCGTGCAAATGCCATGTCGATGCTACATGGCATGCAGCATCGAAGTGCTGATGCCATCATTCTACTCGAAGAACCATCAATCCCTATCTTGAAGTGTTTGTGATTTTTTTGATGGAGGGAGGTTGCGTGAAATTTGTGTGAGGGTTCCGAGGCACCCCATGCGTTAAAAGGGAACTTGATGGACCCCACGGTCGCAGGGCCCAGTAGGTGTCCGTGCAAAAACATGGGGGTGAAACAACTCAGATACCCATAAAAACACAAATGGTGACTCTCATCCATCCACCTCAAGCACAAAAAGTAACCATATTCCAAGCGTTTGGAAGAAAACAAATGAGCCGTCCAAGACATTGGACAAAAGCAACATTTCACCAATAAAACTTTCACTTATCAAGGACTGCAAGTATTTGTGTTATGTGTCGCTTGGACAACTCTTAGTTCTTCATCAGGCAAACACATATGTGAAAGCTCTTTTCCATTCTCCGTACAATAATGGAATGCATGTCCACGTGAGACTATCTTCAACGTGCCTTTGTCATTCAAAATGAAGTTTGCCAGTCATTTAGATCCGCATGAAAGGGGGGGCTTTTTTTCTTTCCTTCTGAGCCATGCAATCATTTGTATTTTTGGGAGACTTCTGGGACACCATGTTGACGTTCGTTAATAGTAATAGCAGGTCTTGGTGTCAAAGATACCCTAAATACGCCTATGACACGTTGTTTGCCAAACCTGTGTGTGGAACACTTCCAGGGTGTTCAACGAACGTCTCATTTTTGCACGTGTAGAGATAACGAGGATTGGGTGCAAACCACAGCAGCATAGAATGCTTATGTGTCCATGACATGGTGACATGGCGATGGATTCCATGGACATGACATGCAACATTGTTGACGTCGCTAGACGGTGACAAGTGGTGACGTGAGTTTGTCAAGTGTAGGAGGGGTCTGTCGGCCCTCCTCAGTTGTGAGGCTATTGCCTACTGTGCGCCACACAATGGTAACCATGTCTGGTCATTGAAGACAGGGAGTGGAGCATGGACATGGTTTTTTTTCTCGTTATCAGACGAGGTGAGTCAAACTACTGGGTATGCCAGTAATGTATACCGTTGTCCCCCCAATTGGCACTGCCAGCCATTCGACCCATGGTGTCGTGTGCCATGGCACTCTGTCCAAGAGTAGCTGTGGTCTCATATCGTTTGGTGCCTTGTACTCCATGGAAGAAGTGCTCTGGTGATCAGGGAGCTTTGCCTGCATTGTCTCAGTGCCGGCCGCCTTGCACGCTGCCAAGCAGTCACTCAAGCTGTAGCCACTGCAAATCTATTAGCATCCTCAGATCTCCAACACAAGTCTGGTCGGCAGGGTGCCCGGATTTCTGCTGGTTGGCAACCCGCTGCCCAACCCGCTGCACAGCCTACCTCGGCACCCGCTGCATGGCCTACCCCGACACCCTCTGTACAAAGTACCTCTGTAGCCACTGCAGAGCGCATTGAACAGCCTGCACAGCCTCCTGCTTGCCTACCTGTTGCTCAACACATTGCACAGCCTTCTCTGGGGCCTGCTGCTCTGCGCAACAAGACTCCTGTCCACCTGACAGCTGCCCAAACTGCTGCACAGCCTCACCTGACACTCGTTACACAGCCTTGTCCTACACACACCACGCCAAGCAACCTGACCCCTGTCCGTCCCCCTGCTGCTCAACCTGTTGCAAAGCATCGACAGGCAGCCGCTGTTCAACATAACATCACTCCTGCTCATCCTCCCCACTGCCCTGGCCATTTCTCAGCACCGCCTGGCAGCTCCTGCTCCACGCAACGTCACTCTTGCTCGGCCGGCAGCTGCCCAATCGGCTCCTGGGCCTCGGGCCTCAGCTACTACCACATGTACGCCTCTCGCTGGTGTCCCCCGGCCACTCATAGGCGCTGCACCACAACCCACATCATCTCACTGAGAGTTAAGAGAGCTTCACAATGCAAGTTGAATCACTAAAAACGATGAAGTGTAGAGGAAGAATAAAACTAAACTGTCATGGCTAAACCTAAAATGACTTCGACACCAAGTGTCGGAAGTCGACAGAAACGAGGGACAGGGAGCGAAGCACGAATTACGTGCTTTGCTCCTCGCTCGGCCGGGCAGCGAGGCCTGCCGGCCGAGCAAGCTCGCTCTCGCTAGTCGAGGGCGAATCTCGCCCCTAGACCAAATTCTCGGTCGAGTGCCCAAACGGGCTTTCCTAGCCTACGTCATGCAAGATTGAAGGACTAGTCTAGGTCTCTTTGCAAAACCATCAAGTATATCCCTACAGAGTCAAAGCCTAATCTAGGTTTGGTAACACCTAATGAAATTTCTAAAATTCAATATGATCCTTTGAAAAACAGGTCCACAGACCTACATGACAGGTCCGTGGACCTGTTTTGCAAGCCCACGAACCAATTAGGTAGCCCCCATGAGCAAAAGCCCACATATCTACTTAATAGGTCCGTGGACCTGTTGAACAGGCCCACAAACCAGTCATTTATCTTCAATGGGTGGGGGTCTTCCAATCACCGAATGTGTCAGAAGAGAACCTATCCCCCTTCGCCACACAACCATCTGATTTGTTTGGAATCAAAATCATAGGCTTGTGCAACGAATTTTACCCCTACAATATGCACCTAGTGTGTTCTAAGTTTTTTTGTGCTTTTTTACGACAACCTACTTTTGCGTGTCTGTGTATTTCTCCTACAAGACCCGCATACCATTCTATAAACCTGACGCACAAGCAGAAGCAAGGATGCCATGATCCTGACCCTGCGAGTCACCCTATAACTTGCAAAGTGCACAGTTGTTCAGCTAGGGTATAGGATGCAAGCAAGCTTTGCTAGTCAAAGGACAGTCATGCACGGTTTGTTGTTGTGGTGGTGGTGGTGTTGTTTTGGAGAAAAGAGAACATCTTCATACAACTTGGATATCTTGATTGCACAAGGAAGCCTACACCTGCATGAGTGAAATGAGAACAAAACACGCAAGATGAACTTTCAGTAATACTGCTTGGGCTAGCCCTCTAAATGCACATCGCAATAATACGGGAGAACGTTTTTAGGTATGGCAACCAAGACAATGATAATTACAGGTGCAAAGGCCAAAACCACAGCACTAGCGACATCCACATTAACTGCCGGATAGATAGCGTCAAGGATGACTACAAAGACAGAGAGAGATAGAGAGTGACTCAGCAAAGGAATGACAGAGTGAGAGAGAGAGAGAGAGAGAGAGAGAGAGAGAGAGAGAGAGAGAGAGAGAGAGAGAGAGAGAGAGAGAGAGAGA
>SZWC01004451.1:125241-144935 GCA_023375785.1 Penium margaritaceum | reverse complement strand
CACTCTCTCTCTCTCTCTCTCTCTCTCTCTCTCTCTCTTTCTCTCTCTATCTCTCTTAATGAATCAAAATCTGACAACATTCAAGGATTCACTTCCTGTGTGAATTCCGGCTGAGCTATCACCGCCAGTCCTCGGGACTCCATTTTTTTTTTCTTGTGCTGCTTGGAACACTCACGGGAAGATAATATCTTGCCTGTTAGATTGCTGACTCCTAACCGGTCGATATCTAGCCAGTCATGCTCCAGAGCTTTCTACAAAAGTACTGCTGAACACTTTCGGGCAATCCAATAGATCTGTTCTCTTTCCTTTCAACACCAAACTTTGACCGTCATGGAAAAACGACAAACGTAGGCTGAAAGTGATATCATCAAATATCTACGGCAACAATGAGTTAGTTCAACATGTCCTCTGTACCTTGAGGGCGTAGATTCACCCTTCTCCTAATGCAGGTCAATGTGTAACATGAATATTCACAGTACATCAATACACTCAACGCATCAAGATAAACAAAGGGAGAGTACTAATTATCATGTCATTCATTCAATGAAATTGATCTGAGTGCATGAAGCAGCAGCAATTCTGGCCCTTATGTGGACAGCATGAGCACACGCCAAGGACACTACTCCAAGTCTCCTAACAACATACGCAAAAAAAACATTTCCTGCTGGGAGGATCTATCTTCCCTTGGTACCAATCCTCACAAAGGACCTCCTTTCTTCCATGCACCAATGCGATGCTGTGCAACAGTGCCTCCGCAATCTCATGGCACGTGGTATGGTGCAGAGCCAACGGTCCACTCCCATCACGCTGCACACAAAGGGCTCCCTTTCCACGGTGATGCCACTTGCACAGCTGCAAAGTAGGCCTCCTTCCTTTCTTGTGCTACTTCAGCAGCACGCCGCCCTGTAGCGAGGGCCTCCTTCCTTTAGTTTTTCACAGGTCGGGGTTCGTGAGCGTCATCCCGCCTCTACAGCCAAGGCTGCCAAAACTCTCCCAGTGTACCTCTGGCTGGATGATGCAACCATTGCATCACTCCACAGACAGTGTGCATGTCTAACCGGTGGAGAACCTTGCAGCAGGTGCAAATGGCGTCGAACACGAAGGGCGACTTCCTTGTGGTACATCTCTGCTCAGATGGGGCATAATTCCTTAGGAATTCAGGTCCCTTCCATCATGGCTCCAAGACATGCTCGACTGGACAGGAGCCTTGCCGTCTACTCCTTCCCTCTGTCGTTTCCCAACTCCTCAATCTTTTTCTGTGCCTTTGCCCCCCTTTTGGCTTGATGTTGCCGCTTTCGGCAGTTGCACGAAATATGACCCGGCTTTTCGCAAGTCCAGTAGTACGGTTGATCGCGCTGATCGATGGCATCGATCTCCATTAGAGACAAGTTCTCCACCGACTGTGACTTTCCTCCGCCACGATAATGATTGTGGCTTTGGGATCACCAACCGTTGGATTCCTACATCCGAGTGTTGTGATTGGCGCTGTCAATGCGGTTGGCTGCTGTGATCATTCTGTCGGAAAACTGTGTGGCAGTTCCAATGTGGCCTGACGGGTCTTCTTTGTTCACGGCTACTTTAGTGTAAGTTCTGAGTCTAAGTGTGATCTTTCTGGTCGCCTCACGCTATGTTTGTGGGAGTTGGATGGAGTTGCGAGAAAGTCACTATTGTGAAGGGAATAATGGCATTTTGCGTTAGTTTTTGGATATAGACATGCACTGACGAGTTGTAGAGCTAGTCACAAGCTTCCCAATACATCAAATTGCGTACGATTCCGTAGCTCTTACTACGTCAGTGAAAGTGTGACACCCCAATCCAGCCGCTCAGTCGGCGGCGCGCACGATGTCGCCCGCCGAGGCGCCCTCACACATCAAGGACCCATCAAAACACCTTTCCAGAGGTTCAGATCTCCCTACACATAGTGGCGGTGCCCTCTACGTCTTAGGGATGCATTTTGATGAGCTAATCATCGAGTTTGGTGCTGGGGATTGACCTGGTTTGAAACTTGTCCGGGGACATGTAGTCAGAATTTTGACAGTCCCCGAGTAACAAATTGTGCTACTGAGTTTCAGACTCCGTGCCAGGATTTTGGCGAAGTCCATCAGAAACAACCTGTACAACTGACATCTGGCGGATCATTCACCGGAGCCACTCAATGGTCCTCCGGGAAAAAAACACTAGATGTATATTTGTTACTCGTTCCGGTGGATTTTTCACCAGTAGTCGAACCGCGGTGGTGCTCCAGTGCTGCATGACCACCTGTCCCTTCTCCACCATATCCTGTGCGTAATGGTAATACATGTCGATGTGCTTCGTCCTCCTGTGCTGCGTCGGGTAGTTGTTCAGCAAGATAGTACCGGTGCTGTCCTCTTGTACCATCGCTGGTCCTTGCTGCACCACGTCCAGCTCCCCCAACAACCTGCGAAACCACAACGACTCATTGTCCGCTTTGGCCAACACGATGTACTCCAACTCTACTGTATAGGTGATGACATAGTCTTGCTTTCTGCTGCACCATGAGATCACTGCACCAGCAAAGAAGAACATGTAGCCGGATGTGGACTTCCGCTTGTCCACTTCACCAGCGTAGTCTGCATCCGTGTAGCAGACCATACGGAAAGGGTCCGACCACCTCTTGCCGTCAAACCTCAGGCACACGTGCCACGTTGCGTGCAGGTTGCGGAGGGTGCGCTTGACCGCCTTCCAGTGTAGTGGCCCTAGATCAGCCACATACCTGCTCACTTGGCCCACTACGTAAGCCAAGTCTGATCGAGTCATCACCATGGTGTACATGAGACTGTCCACCACCGATTGGTAGGGCACCCCTGTCATATCCTCCCACTTTTCTTTTGTTTACGGTGCCATTGCCGCACTCAGTTCACAGGTCGTGGAGACTGGACTACCAACTGCTTTGTAGTCCTGCATGTCGTACCGCTTCAGCACCTCGGCCATGTATTTGGCGTGTACCAGCTCAAGCGTACGCATCCTCCGGTTGCGCGTGATGCTCACCCCCAGGTAGTACTCCAGGCCCCCCATGTCTGACATCTAAAATCTGCTGCTCAGCCGCTGTAGTCTTAGTAGATCCATCGAGCACAAAATCAGGTCCTCCACGTAGAGTGCGACGATCTCATGGTGCTGCTTGTTGTACCGCACGTACACGCTTTGATCCGACTCACAACGCTTGAAGCCGAGTTGTGCCATGAAGCTTTCCATCTGTTTGTACCAACATCCGGGTGATTGTTTTAGCCTATACAAGGAATTCCGCAGTCGTCTTCTCATGTGCCTCTCAGTAGGAACCTTCAATCCTCCTTCCACCAGTTGGTACCCCATGTCACACTCAAACGCACACACATGCACACATGTACATACACACATCCGCCCCTAACTAGCTTCCACGATTTAGCTTGTCCCAAGACAAGACGCAGGTTTTGCTCGGCTTTCTGGGTGATGGAAAACATTCATGTGACTTAGGGGCAGCAAGCTCTCAGTCATTTAAACACAAGCCAGGATTCAAGTATAGCGTGATTGCTTCAGTATCTATCCACTAGTAGTAATCATCTTGTTCTCCTCGTGTACTTATTCATCTCTCTGTAGAGCGCATCCGCAGCCCTCCTCATCCACAACTTTTCCACTAGCTCCTCAACCATGGTTTTGAATTCCTTCTCCATCTCACCTTCTCCTTCTCATTCCTTCCTTCCTTGTCCAATACCTTTCCTTTGGAGGCAACCCCTCCTCTCCTATGCTTGGATTCCAACACGGCTCGTACATCAAACTGGAGCGCATTAGACCGCTTCTCCTCCCGACCTTCCTTTCACACCTGGGACAACTGGAGTGCCATCAAACGAGGTTTTCCACTGGGCTCGGTCAACAGCTGTCGTGCGAGCTTCACCGCCAGCAATACCCGCTCACATTCTTTCGCGTCTCGGTGCACCCCCGGTCTCATCTGTACCTCGGATATCCTCATCTTGTCCATCCTTTGACCAAAACATCCACCAGACACCTCACAATTCAATCCTTCCCACGAACCCAACCCTTTGCATCTCCTCCTGTTGATGGTCAAAATCATATAAACACTGTTTTACCCTTCCCGCAATTCAAGCAGGAATTCCCTGTCCAGCTGCCCTCTCTGGGTGATTTCTTCCCTTCTATTTCTTGTCCCTTCCTGCTCTTTTCGGTTGGTCACATCCTCCTGCATCCCCTCTTATCACTCCTGCTGCCCTTCTTAGTTGCTTACACTCATGGCTTCTTCCTTCCCGGGCGCTCCTTCCTTCTGTAAATGGGTACTCATTTTTGGCCCGCCTGGTGCTTTGCAGCGCATATAGCTTCGTGTGTATTCTTTGCTGCTACACTTTCCCTTCATTCCGTACCTTGGGGCTTTGACTGAAATGGGTTCTTCCCCTTGCTTTCTCCATCTCTCCTTGGGGCCTTACTTTCTGCGCTCATGTAGCCACCCTACGCTGGCTCTGTATCCTGACATCCGTTTCATCGCTCTCCTCACCAATTAAGCAAGGGTCTCCTTATGGATCCGTCTGAGAGTTAAAACATCAACGTGCACATTGAGAATACACTGCTTTGTGACAGCTGAGATACACCATCTCTCAAGTGCGGACTGGATACGTGCAGCGATAGAAGGGTCAGGATCTTATCTCTACACACCGGAGGCAGTGATAGAATTGGCGTTGTTCCACTGTCATCTCCACGACCTTCTTCACGCAACGACTGTGCATGAACAACTTGTACTTCTGGCACCATGGTATTTTTAGAAATATGGTTCCAACATGGCCTGCCCGCTTCCTGAGGTTCACAGGTCTTTTGAGCAGCAGTCTTGGATGAAGTGTGCACTTTCTGATCGTCACACAGTATGTGAGCAAAGTTCTAACGGAATTCAGCAGTACCCAAAGTTCGAAGAGCTGGGGATCAATTTTGGTTGGATATATGGACAAGGACCACATCAGCAAAGTTATAGTGCTAGTCACAAGATTTCCAACGCACCAAACTGCACACAATTTAGACCACCATAGCACCCGATACGTGATTCGGAGTGCATTATTGAGTCTCTGTCCCTGACAGAGGACTAGCATGAGTGACGGGCGCCCGAAGCGCCCTGGACCCCACTGAAGCACCAGACCGCCATTCCGAAGCACACATGGCTCCAATGAACCGTGGGATACTTCTGCAAGCATCTCCCAAGGGACGCCTCGGCTATGGTGTGCGCGATGGGAGTCGAACTGGTCACCGCCGGATCAGTTTTCCGGCCGGTACCAGGTCTGCTGTCCAAATCCGGACGGCCAGCATCACCTCCAATCTTTGACGGACCATATCTCCCTCAATTCTTAGCCGATTGCTACAATTCAAATTGTAGCTGGTCCAGCATGTCCTCTAGTTTGTGAAACATCCATCCATGCATGCAATGTTATAATTTACAAGGATCTGGAGTCATCTTCTTAAAAAAATGTGACTCCAGGACATGGCACGGGGCAATACATAACAGTATCCCCCTTGCACCTGCCATGTCGGATGCCTCCCTGCTCACTCCTGCTCATCTTCCATACTTCCCTCAAGCCCATTACAGCCCGTAAACCCAAGGCCTACCACGCTGAGGACATGCCGATCTCTGGGCCGCGCCTTGGTCAAGCAATCTGCAAGCATGTGTGTTGCATTGTAATGTTGTAGCACAACTTGTCCCTTTTGGACCATGTCTCACGCATTGTGGTAGCGCACGTCAATGTGTTTTGTCCTCCTGTGTTGCATCGGGTTGTTGGTCAGTGCAATGGAGCCGGTGCTGTCCTCTTGTACCACCGTAGGCTCTCGTTGCGGCACCCCAAGCTCCCCCAATAGCCTGTGGAGCCACACCGCCTCTTTGACCGCTTCGGCCAACGCAATGTACTCTGCTTCCACTGTGGAGGTGGTGACACAGTCTTGTTTTCTACTGTACCATGAGACCGCTACACCTACAAAGAAGAACACGTATCCGGAGGTAGACTTCCGCTTGTCCACATCACCGGCATACTCTGCGTCTGTACAGCAAACTAGACACAAGGAGTCGGTCCTCCCCTTGCCGTCGAACCTCAGGCACGCGTGCCGCGTCGCCTGCAGGTAGCGGAGGATGCACTTGACCGCCTTCCAGTGTACTGGCCCTGGATTTGCCATGTACCTGCTTACTTGACCCACCACGTAGGCCAGGTCCAGTCGAGTCGCCACCATGGCGTACATGAGCTGCCCACCGCGGACTGGTATGGCACCCCCGCCATGTCCTCCCGCTCTTCTTTTGCTTGCAATGACATTACCGCACTTAGGTCACAGGTTGTAGAGACTGGACTGCCAACTGGTTTGCAGTCCTCCATGCCGTACTGCTTCACCACTTTGGCCACGTACTTGGCTTGCCCTAGCTCAAGCATGCGCGTCCTCCGGTTCCACGTTGTACTTATCTCGAGGTAGTACTCTGACTCCCCCATGTCGGACATCTGAAATCTGAAGCTCAGCTGCTCCTTCAGCTACCGTAGAGGCTGCAGATTAGAGGAACAAAAAATCAGGTTATCCACGTAGAGTGCAACGATGTGATGGAGCTGGTTATTGTGCCGCACAAACACATTGTGATCAGAG
Organism: Penium margaritaceum; assembly: GCA_023375785.1. NCBI lineage: Eukaryota > Viridiplantae > Streptophyta > Zygnematophyceae > Desmidiales > Peniaceae > Penium > Penium margaritaceum. Next base: position 138,332 of record SZWC01004451.1, on the reverse strand, counting down.
ATTCACACCGCTTGACGCCGAGCTGCACCATGAAGCCATCTATTTGCTGGTACCAGCACTGCGGTGACTGTTTTAGTCCATACAAGAACTTGCACAAATTGCACAGCTTGCCTTCCGGCACGTCCAACCCCTCTGGCACCTCCAGAAGATCTCCTTGTCAAGTCTTCCATTGAGGAATGCAGTTTTCACGTCCATTTGGTGCAGATCCATGTCCTTGGCAGCTGCCACTGCGAGGATTGCCCAGATTCTTGTTAACTTGGTGACATGGGGGAACGTCTCATCGTAGTACTTGCCCTTCCGTTGTGCAAACCCCTTCACCACCAGCTGTGCCTTGCACTTCTCCACTTTACCCTCCTTGGTGTACTTGGTTTTGAAGACCCACTTGGAGCCGATGATCTTGGCATCTTTCGGCCGGTCCACGAGCTCCCAAGTGTCTTTCTTGTTAATGGACGCCAGCTCTGACTTGATAGCTGCGTCCCACTGCTCCGCTTTGGGCCGTGCAAGTGCCTCTTGTACGGTTGTCAGCTGTGGTGCAGCTGCCATCATGCATTGCACCATGCCGATTCAGCTACCCGTTGCTACGTCGTACCGTTTTACTGCATTCCACTGCCTTCGGCTGCGTCGTGGTGATTTTGGTGACGCCGGTGGCTGGTCCTGTTGCCGTCCCACGGCTGTTGCGTTCGCGTCCTCGGCCTCCTCTGCTTTGGCTGCTGCATCCTGTGCCTCTGCGATATTTGCGTTTGCACGGTCACCCTGCTACGCCCCGGCACTGTCACACTCCGATGACACTTCATCGTTGTCGGTGTCCGCCGGCTCCTCCTCATGGGTGAGGAGCTGGAACCACTCCTCCTGCATTAGAGTCCACCACGCCGATGTCATTGCTGTTGCTACTGTAGGTCTACTGCTCGTCAAAATCAACATCACGGTTGCTGAAGACCTCCTCCTTGCTCACATCGTAGAGCCAGTATGCCTTGAGCACGCTCTCGTAGCCAAAGAAGAGACACGACTTAATGCGAGGGTCTAATTTTCTGTGGCGCCATCGCGTGCACCTTCAGGTGCGCCACATTAGGCTTGCGTCCACTCCATACATCCTGCGGCGTCTTCCAGCCACTCTTCCCCTTCAGCACCACGGTTGGGGTCTGGTTGATGGTGTAGCTTGCCGTACGTACCGCTTTCGCCTAGAAGCTCCGCAGCAATCCCGTGTCCACGCGCATCGTCTATACCATGTTCAGCAATGTCGTGTTTGCTCGATTCGCCTCACCATTAGATTGTGGCAAGTAGGGAGTTGTGTACTCCAAGTTGATTCCCTGTTGCTTCAGCCACCCGCTGCAGCCCACGTACTCTCCGCCGTTGTCACTACGTAGCTCTCTGACATTGCGACCAGTCTGCCTCTCCACCGCAACGACGTACTCCTTCAGCCGGTCGAGCACCATGCCTTTCCGCTGCACAAAGTACACGTAGAGTTTTCTGTTGAAGTCATCAATGAAGCTGACGAAGTACCACACAACGCCTTTTGACGACATTTTTAATGGACCGTATACATCTGTGTGCATAATCTCATGCAGCTCCTGGGCGCGTCCTACATTCTCGTTGAGCGGCTTGTGCCTCGCCTTGCCCAAAATGCAAGGCTCACACTTTTTCTACGATGTTGCATCTGCTGCCGAGTCTGTTGCACTCGTGATGTCGAGGCCGCGGACCATGTTGCACTTCGCCATCTCCTTTACAACTGTGGGCAAGGAATGCCCCAGCCGCTGGTGGCAGAGCTCTAAATCAGCTCCCCCTCCTTTAGCCAAGTTGACAGCACGTTCTTGCAAAAATGCTGCGTCTTCTGTGAGTATCACCTTAATCTTATTGATGTAGAGACCTCCCTCGCGTTCTGCCTCCAACACAACATTGCTGCCGTCGTCCATGCGTACCATTGCGCCTTTCCTGCGGAAGAGCACCTCATACCCCTTATCCATCAAATGTCAGCAAGGCCGGGGACATGATGCACGTCACGGATGACACGTAACATAGTCTTACCGTTCACCTCCCGACTGTCCACGACCAGGCGCGCAGCTCTCACAGGAGTGAGAGCTCGAGGCATGGAGAGCAACGGCGATTTTGACTGACGGTGCGCTTTGGGTCGCCACACCGAATGTGAGAGGTCACATGAGCAGAACCATGGCAGAACGCAGGAGGGGAACTTCAGATGGAAATGACGTCGTTTTGAGTTACTTAATGGACAAGTACATGATCTGAAAAGTTATAGTGCTTGTTACAAGATTTCCAACGCATCAAACCGCGCACAATTTGGAACAGCGTAGCGCTCGCTACGCTCTCCCACGTGCATCATTGCAACTCAGCCGCCTGTCACACCACAAGCGTGAGTGACGGGCGTCCGAAGTGCCCTGGTCGCCAATGAAGCATCATGCCGCCTTTCCGAGGCACCCATGGCTCCAATGAACCATGGGATATTGGTCTAACATCCCCCAAGGGGCGCCTTGGCCTTGGTCTGCGTGCTGGGAGTCGAACTCCTCCCCGTCGGACCCATTTTTCTGACGGACAAGTGGTCAGCAGACCAAACCCGGCTGGCTGCACCACCCAACTTTGACAAGCCATATCTCCTTCATTTCTAGGCCGATTGCTGCGATACAACTTGCGTTGGATCCAGCACATCACCTAATTTAATGATATACTCTCAGATTATATGAACACACACTATGATAAGGTCTATCGTATTCGACAACTCAGCCACATGGCTGAGACTCTACCACATGGCAAAGTGGCCGGCCTCAAGTGCCGCCTCGTCAACAGCCATGGCCACGGGCTGTTTTGCCCTGCGTCATGCTCTAGACCTCCAGCCTTGACACTGCATGTCTTCTCCTGTGCCAGCCAGCTTCTCACAGTTCCTTCGTCGCGAGCACTGCTCCGTCGATGATGCCAATGTTGCTGGTGTACTTAGATGATGCAGGCCATATGCGTGTGTGGTGCTGCAGAAGTGCAGCACCCATGCCCGATTGTGCATGTGTGAACTGGCATCTTGGTACTGACGAGATGTTAGCCACCTCACCACTCACACAACGGCATGATGAGGGGAAAAAATCCTGACAATCTCCCCCTTGCGCCTTATCATGCCGCTCGGCTCCCCCTCAAGCTGATCCCATCAGCTTCATGGCGCATTGTCTTGTAGCTGCCAATGCTGCACTTGCGCCCTGCTTGGTAGATCCCTTCACTGCTCCCTGGCTGTTTGCGAGCGTGTGTGTGGCCTCCTGCCACTCTGCAACCTTGCCTTGCTGCCGGTGGAGTTTGCGGCTGCTTCCATCCCGTGCCGAGCCACACCTTGGAGATCGTAACTCCTTTAGCTGCCTAACCGCTTTGCTCATGCACGTCAGGCTTGCTTGCCCTCCAAGTGCAACACTCCCTAGCTTACTTTTTGCATCTTGAGTCTGCACCTGCTTGTTGCATGGCCTTCACATCCTGCACCCCTGCAGCCCTGTGCTTGTGGGACCACTGGCCCATGTGGCCTAATGCGTCCACTTGCACTTGCCACCCCTCTTGGTCCCTCAGCTTCGCAGCCAACTTGCTGCGTGGCATGGCCATTTTGCTATCCATCTGCGTCTTGGCAACCTGGTGGGTGCTGCTGCCTTGTTGTTGATGCTTGCCGATGAAACCTGCCTCCCCGTCTTGAGGCATTGGGGGCACCCGCCTCCCGCGAGTCTCCTCTCCAGCGGAAGCCAGAATCCAGCGTTGTTGTCATTGCTTCATCTGCTGCTGTTTGACATTGCTTGTGGAGCCACATTGCTCCACTCAGGCCCCTTTGTCTGCTTCCAAAATCCTCGGCACGCCCTCACTTGGACCCAACATGAGCCGAGCCACATCCACCCAAAATGGAGTGCTTCCTTGTCAGTTTGACGCAGCCGGCTGCTCTTGCTGCTACAAGCTCGTGCCTCCAACGGTGTTGAAGCCAGTCCCTTGGACCTGATTTCGTCTCCCGTTTCCAACACGTGCACCTGTGGTTGCGAGTTCCCGTACCGGTGTTGTCCTCCCGCCATCACCTTCATAGCGCGCTCCAACCCTGTTTCACCTCAGAGACGACCCACCACTGTTTTTTGGTTGATGTTTTGGTGATATTGATGCACCGCGGCAGTTCCCTTCATTTTTGGGGATGGAGCCAGCTCCCCCTGCTTGACAGACCTGCTGCGTCCTGCCCACCGCAGTTGCATTTTGCTCCGCCAAATCTGGCGTCGCGGCGGCTGACCAGCTGCTGTCGTCGAACCTGATTCTGTCCTCCGGTGCATGCGCTTGCTCCCTTCCAAAGGGACTTGTGCCTTTGTTGGACTGTTGTGATTTTGCACTGCTACACTGCTACATCCCTTGTTCATGCAGCTCTGCTCCCTTGTCCTTGGCTTGGAGGCGCCGCGCCCGAAGCCGACGCACCTGCCGTGACTATGAAGCGTGGAGGGCTGAGGCCGCCTGTGCATTTTTCATGCGCCTTGCCCCCTTCAGCAGCACACCACCCACCACCCTGTCACATCTCCCCATGAGCAGGTCCGTGGCGACTCCCCTTGAAGCCCCACCTTCTGGTTCTTTGGAGTTGATAGAGATCAACTCTCCTCCCCCTTTTTTTTCCTTTTTTGTTCGCTCCACCACCCTCACCTCCAGAGCCTGCCAGCAGTAGCTTCCACAGGCTCCGCTTCTCTTGCTCTGGACTGGTTGTTGATGGAGTTTGGCATGTCCCCGACATGCCATGTGGCTGCCCTCAATCAACGGCGACCACTGCTCCTTGGCGAGGAGCATCGAGCCTCGGCGCGTGTACACTGTGGACCCAGTCTGCCGTCCTCCTCCCGAGCTCTTGGCGAGGTCCACGACTTCCGCTGCGCACGTCTCCATGTGGCCCATTTTGCCACGACGCCCATTGGCTCTCCAGATTGCATCACCTCCAATGATGCCGTGCGGACGCGTCTCGCTCCCATTGTCCCCGCCTCAAGCGTGGTGACGGGCAACATGCGTGGAGGACAATGCAGTCCCTTGCTCCCATGTTGTCCAGCATTCTGTTTTCCAAGCTCCAATTGTACCGAGAGGAATAGCCTTGCCGTTGAGCAAAACCACCAGCAGCACCATGTTGCAACAAAGAGGCACGCCTCCTCGCATGAAGAGGTGAGCGTGCAACTCAATCTGCTGCGAATGCTCCTCTGCGACATTGCCGATGCCTTTGAGGGTTTGAGGCGAGTCAACATTGGAGTTGACAACTTCAGCTGTGAACGGGAACCATAGCTGATTTCTGCCCATCTCACTGCCCCAAGGCAGTTCATGGCATGGCTCAACCAAGCCTGCTGTTGCGTTGCATCAAGAAGCGTTTCGACGACCACGTCGATTTTTGTACCGCCCGCTTTATTGCATGGACGCGCTACAGCCACAACCGACCCTTCAACGGCATGCCTCATGACGTCTTCCTCGTTCTACTGCCGCTTGAGCACGCACAGAGCCCAGCGTGGACTCCACTTGTCGCTCGTGCTGTGCACACCATGTACCATGGCGGTGACTGCTCCAGTCATGTCGTTGCGCGCGGAAGTCGTGCGTCACCACCTGTCGTGACCCTTGTGGGCCCATAACCCTTTGTCGGAAATCGCTTCCCGACTGTCCACGACCAGGCGCGCAGCTCTCACAGGAGTGGGAGCTTGAGGCATGGCGAGCAACGGCGATTTTGACTGACGGTGCGCTTTGGGTCGCCACACCGAATGTGAGAGGTCACATGAGCAGAACCATGGCAGAACGCAAGAGGGGAAATTCGGACGGAAATGACGTCGTTTTGAGTCACTTAATGGACAAGTACATGATCTGACACTTTATAGTGATTATCACAAGCTTTCCAACTCACCAAACCATGCGCAATTCGGAGCAGCGTAGCGCCCCCTACGCTCTCCCACGTGCATCATTGCAACTCAGCCGCCTGTCACACCACCAGCGTGAGTGACGGGCGTCCGAAGCGCCCTGGTCGCCAATGAAGCATCATGCCGCCTTTCCGAGGCACCCATGGCTCCAATGAACCATGGGATATTGGTCTAACATCCCCCAAGGGGCGCCTTGGCCTTGGTCTGCGTGCTGGGAGTCGAACTCCTCCCCGTCGGACCCATTTTTCCAACGGACAAGTGGTCAGCCGACCAAACCCGGCTGGCTGCACCACCCAACCTTGACAAGCCATATCTCCCTCATTTCTAGGCCGATTGCTGCGATTCAACTTGCGTTGGATCTAGCACATCACCTACTTTAAGGATATACTCTCAGATCATATGAAAACACACCATGATAAGGTCTATCTTGTTCGATAACTCAGCCACATTTCTGAGACTCTACCACATGGCAAAGTGGCCGGCCTCAAGTGCCGCCTCGTCATCAGCCATGGCCATGGGCTGTTCTGCCCTCTCCCATGCTCTAGACCTCCAGCCTTGACTCTGCATGTCTTCTCCTGTGCCATCCAGCTTCTCACGGTTCCTTCGTCGCGAGCACTGCTCCGTCGATGATGCCGATGTTGCTGGTGTACTCAGATGATGCAGGCCATATGTGTGTGTGGTACTGCAGAAGTGCAGCACCCATGTCCAATTGCGCATGTGTGAGCTGGCATCTTGGTGTTGAAGAGATGTTAGCCACCTCACCACTCACACAATGGCATGATGAGGGGCAAAATTCCTGACAAATGACAGTATGAGCATGAGCGCCTCAGCATTTTTCTTTGCGAAGGCCTACTTCTCCTTGTCTTTCGCATTCTTCTCGTCGAGCACCTCCGTGCCCTTTATCAGGTCGAGTAGCCCCTTGTGTGCGAGGTGGATCTTAAAGTGCCACCTCCACATTCCAAAGCCAGGGCCACCCGCGTAATTCTGAATTAGCTGCAACTCCGTCTTTAGTGCCATGTTGTGCTTCTCCTACCTGGGTTGTCAGACGTTGATAGCGAGGTTGTCCGAGACGTTCCTCCTGTTTGCTGCAGAAGCCCTGAATGTTTGGGACCGGTCAGGGCCGTGGGGCCATAACCGTTTTGCTGGAAATGTTGTTTTATTGTGGCCTGACTGTGCCCTGAGGTTCATAGCTCTTTTGGGCAGCACTCTTAGACGAAGTGTGCACTTTCTGGTCGCCACACACTAAGTGAGCAGAGTTCTGACGGAATTCAGCAACACCCAAAGTTCGAAGAGCTGGGGATCAATGTTGGCTGGATATTTGGACAATAACCATGTCAACAATGTTATAGTTCTAGTCACAAGATTTCCAACGCATCAAACCGCGCGTGATTTAGACCACTGTAGCGCTCGATACGCGATTCGGAGTGCATCATTGAGTCTCTGTCCCTGACAGAGTACTAGCGTGAGTGAGGGGCGCCCGAAGCGCCCTGGACCCCAATGAAGCACCAGTCCGTCATTCTGAAGCGCACATGGCTCCAATGAACCATGGGATATTGCTGCTAGCATCTCTTAAGGGGCACCTCAGCCATTGTGTGCGTGGTGGGAGTCGAACTGGTCACCGCCGGATGAATTTTCCGACCGGTACCAAGTCTGCCGTCCAAACCCGGACGGCGAGCATCACCTCCCAACTTTGACGGACCATAATTCCCGCAATTCTTAGCCAATTGCTGTAATTTGAATTGCAGCTGGTCCAGAATTTCCTCTAGTTCCTGAAACAGCCATCCATGCATGCAAACTTGCACTGTACAAGGGTCTAGAGCCATCGCCCTGAAACAACGGTGACTCCAGGACATGGCACAGGGCAATATGTAACAGGGACTACCCTTGGAGGTTCTCAAGGCAGCTAGGGCATTTCCCTCCAGCGTTTTCTATATGTGGCTTCTCCCAGCAGCTGCTGTGATTTTCTCTCCCTCATGTGTGCACCTTATACATCTAGAGTGTGCAACATGCTTGAAGTACCCACAAATGTTGTAGGGCGGCACTGGTGTTGCGTATGTTGTAGGGCATCACCGGCTCTCCTTTGTAGCCGTAGCAGAGGATTGTGAGCTTCACATCCAGTGGATGTTGAAGCAAAACACCCATTTCCTTGGAGATGCGTCACACCTTCTTGAGGCAGGCAGAGCCAGCCATTCTCCACATCCTATCCGCACCACCGTTGTGTGTTATATCCAGCAAAGTGTTGCGCTAAGTTTACCGGCTTCCCCGACCAGGGACACTCACCATCCCAGCGCCTCCATGATGCCCTCAGTTTTCCTGTTCCCCCCAAATCCCCCTGACCTGCCTCACCTCGTCTTGCTCCTCCCTCAGATCTTTCACTTCGTCTTCTTCTGCCGCGGGACGCCCGCCTTACAGCACCCCTCTTATCTTCTTCTTGTATGCCACCAGAACCTGGTCCGGTGGATGATGCACCGGACACCTCTGGCTTTTCCAACCCTTGGGGGTTTCCTTGCGGCACGACTTTGCGTGACATGCCGGGCCATGATGGTGCGTGCTCAATCTTACCTGGCCACGTCATTGTTGTCCCGTGCCTCCACCACTTATCCTCCTTCCAGTGGAATATCTGCCCGGGGTACTGGTGGGGTTCGCATCCTAGTCAGGGACGTTGACTCCGGTTGCTACGATGGCAGTCATGCCACATGGATCTGTGGTGGGTGTGCGGGTGGGTGCACGGGCGCCAGATGTACAACCGGTCTTGCTTCGTGAACTGGTTTGTGCCGGTGTTTGGTTGGTGAGGACCCTCGTCTCTGTTAACGCATCTAGGGCTGCCTGTCCTGCCCGCCCGATAACGCTGCGGCATTGCGGCAGAGCTGCTCTTGGAGTGGGATTTTCTCACGTGCCCTTTGTCTTGCTCAAGCTTATGTCCTTGCCCTATATTCCTCCTCTCCTGTCCTTGCAACATCTCATCTTTGCTTAATCCTGCTTTCTTCATACCACAGCTTCCCCATGCATCCTTTGCAATGAGGGCCTATCCCCACAAGATTTTCTTCACACATGCGGTTGTGACTCTCGAAAATGCATGCACCACTCATTTGCACATGGACCCTGACATTCGGTACAACAGTGCATCCAGAGATCCTCCCCCCCACCTTGTACTCTTCCCTCATTCTCTTGTCATGCCTTCTCAGTCAGCAGAGGCGTGCATACTGGGCATGCGTGGACCTCTTTCCTTGTGAGCAAGTCCGTGTTTCCGTAGATGTTATGAAGAGTGACAAGCACTGGAAACATCGTTGCAGCTGCATCCTCACTGGTCACTTATGCTTTCCGCATTCCTCCAGCTCCTAGACCCCAGGCATTTTGTTTGTTGTCCTTGGTCGCCTCCACTTTCTGCTGATCCTCTCCTCCGTCTTGCACAGATTTTTGAGGCAGTTCTTGCAATGAACTGCCTCAAAAATCTGTTCTTCGTGCCACATTTACTGTGCAGTGGCGCCTTGCATTCTTTGCACCATAAAGGTTCCACCCGCTTGCATTCTCCATTGCAGGAAACACACTTTAGCGCCCATCGTTGTGGTCGGGCCTCCCCCTCCCTGTCATCCTCTTCATCCTTCCGTCACAACAGATTGGACCCACTGCGTTTGCACGTCGTCATCCTCATGTGGATGGTTGGCCTCTATTACAAGTATATGGCTTTCCTGCAGTTGAAGCATCAAAATATGGTAGCCGATTTGTAAAATCACAGCAATTCCCATATGGCTCATGTTCCGGTTCTTCTGGTACCTGAGGCTGGAATGTGGCCGCAGCCGCTCCTCCACCACCTTCCTCCTCCTCCTCCTCACTATTGATTCCCACATTACTGTAGTGAACTTTGATTTCATCACTTTTAATAACTTACGACCTGCAATCAAATTTCGTTTTTGAAAATGTTTATCTTTGTGCATTTCAAAAGGACAAAACAACTTCATAATGTTGTCAAAAAATCATTTTTTTGCTCAGAATGGACCTAAATCCCACTCAAAAGGCTGAAAACATGAAGAATTGGACCTCATGGAGCAAACATTGTGTACTGAACTGAAAATACTTCTTAAATCATATTCGTTTTAGGACAAACAAACTTCTAATTGTAACCGTTTTATTGAATTAGTCTCCTCCAATCATTATTTAATAACAAAATCATAAATCAGTAGGATGTGTCACACGATTACGGTGCATTCGGTACACACAACATAGGCCTTCTTTTCCCCGAGCTTCATATTGCAGCAGTTATGACAAATTTGAGATTGGCAACCCTCGCATGGACTTTCATCTTCTGGATTGCATGTTTCCCTGGTCGAGTTCTCCGGTTCTTCCTCTTCCTCCTCTTCATTCCTATCCACTGTTTCCATGCTCAGCTCTGTCTCATCTTCCTCTTGTTGCTTTTCCTCCTCCATTTAAGAACCTTCTTCCACCACCCAATCCGTTTTCAAGGTGCGTGAGCTTCTCCTACCATGCCGCCTCCGCGTGCTTGTCGGCCAAAGATGCATGTCATCCGGCAGGAGGGGTATTATTAGAGGGGGTGGTGCGTCCAGCAGACTGACTCCTGTTTCCCATTGTTGATCCTCCAATTACTATTGGCAGGGTTATCCCCTTTCCTTCCTCCGGTCTACAACTGCTGCTGGATTTGGCACCCCAAGCGCCTCACCTGCTGCTGCTGCTGCTGCTTGGGGCAACTCCGCTGTTCCCTGCTGCTCCGCTGTTGCTGCTAGAGGCATTGTCGTGCCACGTGCCTCGCCTAAAGCTTTCGCTGCTAGAGTCAGAACCGCCGATCCCTGCTGCTCTGCTGCTGCTGTTCGAAGCATGGGCACACCGAGCACCTAGCCTGCTGCTCCTACTGCTGGAGGCAGGTCTGCTGTTTTCCACTACTCCGGTGCTGCTGCTGGAGGCATTGGCGCACCAAGCAGGACTGCCTTCTCCTGCTACTCCACTGCTTCTGCTTCTCATATTGGCGCATCGAGCGCATCGCCTACTGCTACTAACACTGGAGACATCATTGTCGATTTCCGCTGCTTTGCTACTATTGCTGGCGTTAGCGTCCCAAGCGCTAGAGGCAGCTCCCCCCTCTCTTGCTGCTCCATTGCTGTTGTTGCTGGCGTTGGCACGCCGAGCGCCTTGCTTGCCGCAATCTCTGCTGGAGGCAGCACCACCTTCTCACGCTGCTCTGCTACTACTGGTGCTGGAGTTGGCGCTCCCAGCACCTCTCCTGCTGGTGTTGCTGTTGGAGGTAGCACTTCCTTCTCCCACTCCTCCGCTGCTGTTGCTGCTGGAGATGGGGCCCTGAGCACCTCGCCTGTCAATGCTACTGCTGGAGGCAGCACCGCCGATTCCCGTTGCTCTGAAACTGTTGCGGGCATTGGTGCCCCAAGCACCTTGCTTGTTTCTTGTGGAGGAAAAAATGACCTGACTGACAACCGCGGTGGATGTGTGATAACATTGTTTTCAGGACACAAGTGGTATTTAATCATGACTGGAGTTGTTCGATGCTGAAAGGAAACCTCTGAGAGAAAAGATCCATCGGATTGTTTGGAAGTGTTCAGTAGTGCTTGTGTAGAGATCTTCGAAGCGTGATTGGAAAGACATTGACCGGACAGGAGTCAGCAAGCAAACGGGCGAGATGGTAGCCACCTGTGAACGCGCTAAGCAGCTCTAGATAATAAAAATTGTAGTTGTGAGGAGTGGCGGGCATAGCTCAGCTAGAGGTTGCATAGGAAGTGAATCATTGCATGCTGCCAGATCCTGATTCGTCGAATGGCAAAAATGGTATAACTAAGCAGACATGCTACACACATCTTCTCAAAATGATGCATTGAAAGGAGGTTTCTGATGAGCATTAACGAAGCCAAACAGACGTGCACTGATGGGGAGCTTTCATGAGATGTAAACTCATTGTGATGTCCTTACTGCAAGATAATCATGTTGAGTTGGGAACACTCCCTGGAGGTCACTTTTCTGGAGATTTGAAGTTCAATGACACCATCATATTGAGCCATTGCATCGACTGTGCACATGAATCATCACCATGAAAACATTCAACTCCTAAAAAAAACAATGTAAGCGTGTACAAGAGCAACCTTGAGAGCCAACGGGCACACTGGAGACAAAGATTTACAACACGTCAAACAAATGTAACGAAGCAATACAGTGTATTTGAAATGCGAGTTCTCAACATGACCCAGGCAAAAGCCTGGAAATAGTCGTGATGTGCATCAAGGACCAGACATGTGTGATGTGTAGAAAGAATTAAGGTGAAGATTTTATGATATTCACGAGGCAATCCTGCGTTTCATTGAGACGTTTCCAGTGGAAGTACTTGGGGGTGCTGAGCCAGCCTTAATTCTGAAATGTTTTAAGGTCGTGGCTCCCTTCAGCATTGGAGTTGGTCCTTGACAGTGACTGCGTCGTGGGCATGTCCACATGGCAGATAAACTCTGTGTTCAATGTGTTCAAAAGGACAAGTGAAACAGCTGTCCCTGCAACCACGCCCACAACTAGTGCAACTTTCCACAGTGATTTCCGATTTCTTGGCTTCTTGGCCTCCAGAAGGAGGATATCCTTATCCTTATCTTCAGTAATGACCTTCTCAGATTCTTTGGTAACCTTTCCCTCTTCCTCCAGTTTTGGCACCACAGCTTCATCTTGCAGCACTGAAGGAGCCTCTTCCCAGGTTGAAGTTGTAACTGTTGCGTTGGAAAAATGAACCTAAAATGCCGTCGACATGTTAAGGGAGAGGTTTTGGTAAGGTTTGAGGAAAGCATGCAAGGAGGGTGAAGATTTACATTGGGAAGCACCATGCAGGGAACAGGGATAATGCTAATTGAGTATGTGGTGGCGGAGACACCTCATTTCATTTGAAAGACGGCATCCCGATCTTGTCGGCAGCTGCACAAGAGATGTAACAACAATAGGACTATGCGAGACGATAACTCGCTGAAAAAACCATTGCACTGTTCATTGTCTATTTGACCCATTGGGCAAGTAATACATGGAAAATGAGCACACACACATAAGTCCGTGCCTGCTTGCACGACTGTACGTTTTCCTTTTAAGGGGATGGAGGACGAGGAGAAAGGGAGGAGAAAAAGGATGGGGGAAAAGAAGAGAGAGGGAGAGAGAGAGAAAGAGAGAGAGAGAGAGGGAGAGAGATAGATAGAGAGAGAGAGAGAGAGAGAGAGAGAGAGAGAGAGAGAG
>SZWC01004451.1:70339-125141 GCA_023375785.1 Penium margaritaceum | reverse complement strand
GAGAGAGAGAGAGAGAGAGAGAGAGAGAGAGAGAGAGAGAGAGAGAGAGAGAGAGAGAGAGGGGAGGAGAGGGGTGCGGCCTAGAAGGGGGCTTGGGAAATGCTACATGGCAAAAGAAAGAAGCAGGCACCTCGATGTGCAGTGACGTTTTCCGAATTTCCGCTCTCAGGATTTTCAGCTTCAAAATCCTGCGCTTTGCTGCACTGAGGTTGCTTTGAATCTGCACAGAGTGATCAACCAGAACACTCAATGTGAACACCAGAATTCATACTGGTACTGCTTACAAGGAGAAAAGATGATACTACCAGTGTAAGGTCAAAGAGCTCCATATTGAAACGGATGATGACCATGTTGGCATGGATAATTGCCATGTATGTGAAATAAGGTCTAGATTTCTCTGAATAGATAGCTGTTCCGAGCGCAGTGAGACCAGCCGTCGCAGAACGGCCTGCATGCGAGCAATGATGAGGGGAACATTGGGAGTACTGGAACCAAGGACACTGACGATCAGGGATGGCGGCGGTACTACCGATACCGCGGTATACCGCGGTTTTGTACCACGGTATCTTGGTACCGCGGTACCGGTATTATTTTTGCGGTACCGGTACGGTGTCGGTACTCAGCATGAGGGGTACCCCTCTTCTGTACTGCGGTACCGTACCGTGGTATTGTACCGCGGTACTTTCAAAATCAAGGAAAAGAGCTACGTCTGTACTTTTTTTTACCCACTTTTCTCGAATTTCAGTGTCGCAAACGATTACTTGCACTCTTTTTTTCGCGGTGCTTGAATCTCACAGAAAAAACAGATGTTTTACAATGTACGGTACAATATGTAACGCGGTACTTTCTAAATACCGCGGTACTTTACTACTACCGTTGGTAACTCGGTACCGGTACCAGTATCGGTAGTGACCCGCCAGAAGACTAGGATACTGCGGTATTGAGTACCGCGGTACCAGAATACTGCGGTACTCAATACCGCGGTATGCCATCCCTGCTGACGATTCATCAGCCCGAACAAGGCAGCTGATCGCCAAGATTAGAGATGAGTAATCTGGCATTGATTTGACTCACAAAGGCAGGGTCAGTGCTAGCAACCAGCAGCTGGAATTGTTGCAATGGTGGAAGCCAGAGCCGCAGTGCCGTTGCATTGTCAGAGCAACAACATTGGCACTGGTAGCCCCAGCAAAAACAACTACGAGAGAAATAAGGCAATGTCTGTGGAGACAGCGGCAACCATGTCAAAGACACGGTTCTGGTGACACCTCAGCGCAGCTAAGGGCGATGGAGAACTGGAGGTGAATCACATTAGCTCAACAACAGCCGAATCATAAGGTGTCATCAGTTCACCGCTTGCTCTTTTTTCGTACTTCTTGTGTTCAGTCTGTTTTTGGTGAAGAAAGAAAACCTAAGCAAAGATGGCAGCTCAGGTGTGAAAAGCTACTGCATGGGTTAAGCTGGGGTGACTGATGGCAAGGCTCACCGACAGCTTGTTGACTTTCTTCCCTTCTAGCTGCTTGATCTTGTCTTCCAGCATTCCTTGTGACTGTTCAAGCATGCGCTTGGTCTTGCGCAGTGTCTCTGCACACCAGGGAATGCAACACCTCACCGTGCAGTGCCATGTCATGCAATGAAATGTCATGCCACGTGCACCATTGTAGGCCTTGCAATACCTCACCGTTGACGCTGTACGCGGAATGATAGTGCGACTAAAGTAGAAGTTTCGTTTGCTTCTTTCGTAATACCGTGCCATGACAAATGGCATCTCATTCCATGAGATGCACTACCATACCAAGACACGCCCTGGGACGGCAGACCCAAAAACACCCACTCTGGACATCAGAACCTGCTTCGGAGAGGGAGCTAGCGGGAATGTACTTTCTGCCTGGAGACATGCTGTAAGAACCTCATTTTTCTGTTATCAGTTGTTTGATGGAGCACCGGAAGGCGCGGCAACCCTTGGTAGGCTGCGAACCGCACACTTCCTTTAATCCCTTTCTATGCAGTGTGGCGGCAGTGTCCCATTGCAACTCAGAGGAGTGGGGGACTCACCATTAAAGATTGCGTCAGATCATTCGCAGGCAGCACGTTGCCATCCCACGCATGGAGGCAGGTGAATTCAGGCTGTTCGCAAAAAAAAAAAAAAAACAGGAAACAACCACAGCCCGACCTTTCCATCATACCGGCAGCCGTCCAACCTACGGCTTACCTGCCAGCGTCTCTCGCCGTCCGAACCACCAAGCCATCCTGTCCAGCTCTCGCTTGCGCGTCAGCTGCTCTCTTTCACGCGGGGCGCAGAGGGGGGTGTAGGGAAACAGGATCCCCCGCAGAAAAGAAATTCTTGTGTTTCTCTCACTGTCTTCCTTTCAACAACTGATGGCAAGGATTTGCCAGTTTACCTTTCGCGCAATGCGCACGAACTCAAAAGCCTGAATCTCCGGCCGTAAGGCACACAGCAGCGGTGGCCTTAGCAGCGACGGAGGGCGGATGAGGATGTGTGCGCGAGCCTCTTCCTTTTCAGTCTGAACCCGGGAAACAGCTATGCAGGTGCAATATCTGTTTTCCGTCGACTTTCCCACCTTCCCCATCCTGTCTCCGCTCACAGTAAAAGCATGCCACAGTTGCGCTTCGTCGCATTGGAAGACTGCAGAAGACGGGACGCCGTTTCGCCGTTGTCAGCGAACTAACGTGCTCGTCCACGGGCCGCTCAAACGCTCTTGTGCCGGTTCGGAAGTCTGCATCGTTCGAGCCGTCTGACTCACCTGACAAAAGACGCGACACCCCCCCCGCTTCGTCGACACACGAACAGGGTACATTGTTAGGCACCTCCGCCGCGCACCTGACGTGGATGGCGGTTAGAGGCTATCCAACCGGTGTGGGGCGGACTTACAAGCTGCCCCTCTTCTCGTTAGATCATCTTCGCGATGCCCCCATTCTGAGGATTATCATTGTTACACCGAGCGTTGGTTCACATGGAAAAGGTATGGAGCAGAAGATGATTCGAGGATAAAAGATAAGTGGAAAATTGTATTAATCAGTATGTGTAACTTGATGACAAGTGTCGAGGAAGTCGAGCACATGTATATAATGACGAGAACTATAATGAGGCTTATTTTAGGTTTCCGGCACTCGCGCCGAGCGACACGTGTTGGGTCGCGCCTAGAGTAGGTGCTTCGACAAGGTTCATTCGAGAAGTCGGGGGGGCTTCGAGAATCTCAAGGTGCGGTTTTAGAAAAGTCCAGCGTCGTCGAGAAGTCCATCGACCAGTATTAAAACATTGATACACTTTGCGACACTTTTGTCCACCATTTTGGAAACAGGTCGAAGTAGTCAACCTTCTCGGACGGAACACAGAAGGTTGGGGCAGATGGCCAAAATGCTCTCGGCCAATCGACGTAAAAATCCTCAGGTTGATGTGCCGTGGGCCATGAATGAAAGGACAGAAACACACACTCGCGAAGTTCAGGGACTCGTGTACGTTAGGAACGTAAAACTTCCACCCCCATTTAGCTGCGATGTCCAAGCGCGTTAGCAGACGAAGGCCGGTGACAGCAATAGTAGTTGTCAATCAGGGGATCGACGTCTCGGAGGTTGTCGTAGGGCTCCCAGCTGTTGTGCGTGGCGTTGTAGCCATGCCACTTGACTAAATACGCGGTCTTCTTTCCACGGTATTGATGTCCGAAGATATCTTCGATCACGTTCTCTGTATCCCCGTCCACTTGAACAGGAGGTGGGGGTGTAACGTCTTTATTGGGGAACTTCGTGTTGGGATCCCGGTAATGCTTGAGCTTGCTTATGTACAAGACAGTGTAAATCTCCCTGTTGTAAGGCAGGCAAAGGCAAGCAAAGACAGAGATTTGCATCCGTTTGATCTCAAATGGCCCCGACCACTGGGGTTTGAGTCCCGCAAAGTCCTGCCCTCAAAGTTCAATGTTCGCCGAACTGAGGAGGACGCGATCTCCGGCGCAAAACACATCTTCACTGCGATGTCGGTTGACCGCTCGCTTCATAGCTGCTTGTGTCTTTGCGAGAGTCCCTTGTGATTCCTCCCAAGCGCTAATTTTATTTGTGGTGGATGTCAATCGCGGGAATGTTGCTCTAGCTCTATAATCCTGACGGCATGGCAAGAAGTGTGTCGTAGGCCACCTCGAACGGGACTTTACCTAATGCGGTAGAACTGGCAGAGTTGAGTGCAAGTTTGGCATGCGAAAGTTTGGTTGCCCAATCGGTACCGTGCGGCTCGCATAATGTACGGAGAAGTTGTTCGAGCGTCTCATTGGTTCACTCTGCTTTCCTGTCAGTTTGAAGATGGAACACTATAAATAGCTGGACCCGAGTGCCATAACGCGTCATTAGTTTGCGCCAAAAATGGCTAGTGAAGCGGTCGTCTCTGTCGCTGATGATGGTAAGTGGCCCCCTGCGAATCTGTGTCGATGATGATCGTATGATCTGATCGAAAAATAGACGCGATGTTCCTTGTGCGGTGGTGGTGGTCATTGTCCGAATGAAGTGCGGCGTTTTAAAAAATCTGTCCACCACGACGAGGATGGCATCATATCCCTCGGCAATGGTGGGTAATCCTATCACGAAGTCCATGCTGATGTCAACCAACGGTTGTGTCGGAATAGGGAGTGGTTGGAGTAGACCGGGTGGTTTTGTGCGACGAGATTTTTGATGCTGAGATTTTTGCAGAAGGCTACCACGTCGGTCTACAATCTGTCCCACCAGTACTTCTTCGCCAGCTTCTTGAGCGTCTCGTCCTCGCCGAAGTGTCCACATGGGCCGGTGTCATGGCACTCTTCCAATAGCATTCATCGTTGCTCTTCGCTTGGTGGTACGACTATTATGCCGAACGGAACGTAGATGGTGAACAGGTAGAAATTGCGAGGTAGAACACGATTTACAATTTGGGACACTTGAAAATCTTATAATTAGCGGTAAGTGTACTTTGATGACAAGTGTCGAAACGATCAAACATATACATATATACAAGTGTGGACTTACGAATGAGGCATAGTTGGGGTCGTTGCGTCGTTTGTCGAGCGACGCATGCGGAGTCGCGTCGTGAGTGGTCAAATTCAAGAAGCTCCGCCGAGAAGTCAGGGAGCTTCGAGGATCGACGATGAAGATGCGAGATGCATCTTCATAAATCCATATTCGTCTTGGTGCGTCGGGAAGTCGACCGTATGTTTGTGGTACTTCCGTCGCAGATTTGCGAGAGTGATCGAAGTTGTCAGAAGGTTCGGGAAGATTCACTAAGGGCGAGGGCAGTTGGCCGGTTTGTCCTCGACCGTCGGAGTGAATATATTGGTCTCGCGACATGATGGGCTGTTTCTGTAATAACAGAAATACCCACTCAGAAAGATAGGGACTCGTGTACGTTTGGTACGTAACACTTCTCCCCCTTTTAGCTGTGACGTCCCGGCATGCGTGCCGTCATAGCCGTGCCACTTGACAAGATATTCTGTCATCTTGCTTCGTCGTCGATGGCCAAGGATGTCCTCGATGACGTACTTTGTGTCCTCGTCTACTTGGACTCGAGGAGGGGGAGGGACATCCCTGCGGGGAAAGTTCTCTCCGAGGTTTCGGTAGTGCTTGAGTCTGTTGACGTGGAACACCAGATGAACTTGCATAATGTCGGGGAGTTTGAGTCGTGCAACCAAGGAGATTTGCATGCGACTGATCTCAAACGATCGCAACCATTGGGGTTTGAGTTTTGAACAGTCGGCTCCGCGGAGTTTGATATTGGCCGAGTTGAGAAGGATTTTGTCGTCTGCGGTGAACACGTCGTTGCTGTGATGTCGGTCTGCTGCTTGTTTCATCGCTGCTTGTATCTTCGTGAGGGTTTTCCTCCCAGATGGTGGAGAAATCTCAGCGTTAAATGTCGACCGCGGGTATGTTGCTACGACTTTGTAGTCCGATGGGCGTGGCGGGAAGTTTGACAGTTTCCACCGGTGGAAACTGTTGAATTATATGCAATTTTGGCGGTTGGGAGTTTTTTTGTCCAATCCGTCCCGTGAGGTTCGTATAGTGTTTGGAGAAGCTGTTCGAGCGTCTGATTTGTCCACTCGGTTTGACCATTGGTTGCAGGATGAAACGTCATCAAAAGTTGAATTTTTCTGCCGTTGCGAGTCATCTCTGCGTGCCAAAAATGGCTTGTGAATCGGCCGTCTCGTCTACGTCGTAGTTGAGTTCCGGTCTTCATAGTTTTTGAGACATGTAGGCAAACGGTTGCTCTCCATTGCCGTGGTCTTGTAGGAGGACTGTGCCGATGGCTTGCTGTGACACGTCTGTAGCCATGACGTAGTCAACCGTTGGATCGGCTAATCGTATGGCTGGTGCCGAGGTCAGAGCATTCCGCAAAGAGGTGAACGCTTACCCCCACCGCCACTCATTTTCTTTTTGAGTGAGGTCGGAAAGAGGCACTGACACTCGGGCGTAATCCCAAACGAAACTTTGTTAGTAACTGCAGAAACTGAGAAAAACTTGAACGTCTCGAACGTTGGTTGGCATCGGATAATCAGCGACTGCTGCTACTTGTTTTGGATCCATGGTGATCCGTCCACTGTTCATGACGTGAGCCAAAAACCCGATCGAACGGCGACCGAAGTTACACTTTGAGAGTTTTCGGAAAGATTTCTATTTTTGTAAAACTTCGAGGACTTTTCAAAGATGTCCATCGTGCTCCTCCGGGGTACGGCTGTACACCAAAATATCGTTGAGGTACACCATGAAAAAATCGTTGAGGTATGGACGGAAGATGTTTTTCATTGCCGCCATGAACGTCGCTGGGTCATGTGTAAGTCCGATGGGCATTACCGTGAACTTTAAATGCCCATAGCGGGTTTAGAACATCATCTTCTCGATGTCGGCGTCTGCCATGCGTGTCTGGTGATAACTGCCGTGCAAGTCAATTTTGCTTCGAATTCGGAGTTGGTCAAAAAGCTCATCAGCACGGGGAAGAGGGTAGCGGTTCTTGATGGTAGCGTCGTTCAACGCCCGACATTCCATGCACATCAGCATCTCACCAGTTTTTGTTTTTACCAACAACATTGGTACGGTGTATGGTGACGTGGATGGACGGATGAACCCTTGACCGAGCATCTCGTTGAGTTTCTTTTCCAGCTCGTTCAGCTCATGCTTGCTCATTCGATAGGCCCCTCAAATTGTAGGTCTACTGCTTGGCTTTAGTTCGATGCGATGGTCCATATCCCGCTGTGGAGGTAAGGTTCTCAAAGTTCATCGAGGAAGACATTCGCAAACTCCTGGATGAGTGGTGCAAACTCTTCGGGTACCATCGCAAACTTTGTTGATGCCGATGAGGCTGATGAGGCCAATGAGGATGATGAGTTATCTGTTGCCACTTCCGTTTCCTCCATTGTCTCGAGATGTACTAGCCACGGACGAGCTTGTTGTCGTATGCAGTACTTGGCCATGTTGAGCGGTATTGGTTGCACAGGTCGTTACTTCTCGGCTATCGCGGCCTCCTCTGTTGCTTCCACCTCTATTGCTTCCACTGACAGATTCTGTCTCACACGCGGAAGTTGTCGTTTGGTACCGTCAATTTCCACATAGACATCGCTGCTGTTCTAGTCCACCTGCAGATTGTGTTGGTACAAGAAACATCGTCCAAGGATGATTTTGTGATCACTAATTGGACAAGATCTCCAGACCGTTGTATCCCGTGGATCTCCCACTCATAGTCGTAATGGTTCTCAGAGTCTTTGTACTTGAAATCTCCTGTTGATTGTTTTCCCTTTGAACACCCCTGGTTCGGTCTGCAGAGCTAGCGTGCGGACCATGTCGTTGCTTACAAAGCTGTGTGAAGCTCCTCCATCCAATAGTACTGGTACCATTTTGTGAACTCTTAGCAGAATTGCCAGTTGGTCATCCTCGTACCCCTCGGCAAACTTTACGATCTCAAGAACCCTCTACGGTGATGTGAGCCGTTCAGATGGGTGATCGTTTGGCGCAGATCGCTCCTCACGGACAAGAGTTGTACCTTTCACTGCTGCCCTTGCCGTTTTCCGACTCATTTTTCTACGACTTGTCCCCCTTCTTGGCCTGCTGCTTGCTCTGACAGTTGCAAGCAATGTGCCCGACTTTTCCATAGTTGTAGCAAATGCGCGTATCTCTCTGGTCGACAACGTCCACTTCCATCGGAGTCAAAGAGTCCGCCGACTGACTTCTTCTGTTTCAATGATGATTACGGTTGGAGGATCGCAAGCTGTAGGATTCCTGGATCCGAGCGTTGTAATCAACACTGTCGATCCTTTCTAGTGCTGCGATCATCCGCGGCAAGTCGTTTTGCATGCTGAAAAGGGTGATTGCTCGATGGATACCTCGCTTGAGGCCGTTGTTGTAGTAGAAATAGAGTTTGTCAGGGAGGATTTCTGCTCTGGTGATGATCTCACATAATCTCCACGTGTACTCCGCCACACTGGACTGCTGACAGAGACGTTGGAGTTTGTACCATGTGTCAGACTTTTCATTCAGGCGTCCGAATCGTGTGAGCATCGTACGCAAGAATTCGTTCCAGTCTGTTTGTGGCATGTGTGCGTCTTGCCACTGTGGGTTGATCTACTCCAAGAGCAGAACACATGCGATCAATGATATGAGACGGGTACCATTGGCCATTGATGATGCTCCGCCATTCTCGTACTGTCATTGGATGGTCTTTAGATCAGACCACCAACTTAGTACCGTGCCACGCAAAAACGCGGCAGTGAGGTCAATTCTATTTTGATTGTTGTTGACCCCACCAGCGGTAAAGTACACCTCTAAACTCGTCAGCCACATCCGAACCGTCGGGCTCTTTGAATTTGCACGATCGAATGATTCTGGTGTAGCCACACAAATTTTGGATTTATTTGAGAGTTGAGAATTTCTCTCAACGAGGACCGCTTCACGTGTGCTTGCATTGCGAAGAGCCTCCATCGCGATTTTGAGTTGTTGGGGCATATGGCTGTTTGATCCTTTTGAGCACGGAGATTTGGCTCGCAAGTTCCTTTTCGATTCGCACATATTGTCCAGTGTCACCTGTCGTTCCTGCTGTCATCGTTGAGGCTGTCGGTAGGGACAGCTGATTTACCGCCGTCGGGTCCGTGACCGGATTGGTCGTCGAATTCATAGGGGTTGATCCAACTGCCGTATAGCCTGTCATGCTAGCATTCACTGTCGCTGTAAGGTTCGCGTGCATAGGCACAAATTACGCCTCCATCGCCAAAGTCGTCATTGAATACCCGCTGCTGGTCATTGGTTGCGCTCGCTCGCCTCACATCGTAGTTGCAAAGTCTGTGAAGTCTTGACATTCGAGATACGTTGATGGCTTGTGTGAGGTAGTCCTCTGGATGGGTAAAGTAGTCGGGTGCCTCTCCAGTTCCGCTGCTTTTTTATACCAATTGTTATGCCGAACGGAGCGTAGATGGTGAACAGGTCAAATTTGCGAGGTAGAACACGATTTAGAATTTGGGACACTTGCACAATTTATAATCAGCGATAAGTGTACTTCGATGACAAGTGTCGAAATGATCGAACATATATATACAAGTGTTGAGATACAAATGAGACATAGTCGGGGTCGTTTGTCGAGCGACGCATGCGGAGTTGTATCGTGAGTGGTCGGATTCAAGAAGCTCCACTGAGAAGTTGGGGGGCTTTGAGGTTTGACGGTGAAGATGCGAGATGCATCTCTATAAATCCAGATTTGTCTCGGTGCATCGAGAAGTCGACCAAAAGGTTGTGATACTTCTGTCGTAGATTCGCGAGAGTGATCGAAGTTGTCAGAAGGTTCGGGAAGATTCACTGGGGATGAGGGCAGTTGGCCGGTTTGTCCTCGATCGTCGGAATGAATATCGTGGTCTCGCGACACGATGGGCTGTTTGTGTAATAAAAAAAATGTCAACTCGGAAAGGTTAGGGACTCGTGTACATATGGTACATAACAACGCCGATCTGGCGAGTAAATTACCGTAGATAGTAGGGGTTGTCGCACCAAAGCTTGATCTTGTTGTACCCTCCGAACTCCTCGTAACCTTTCACAAATAGTCTCATAAGGTACGGGTCTCATTCAATGAATAGCGTGCTGATATCGGCCATCAGATCTGGTTGCAGACTTAGAGCATCAGCTCGATTAGTTTTTCCAGGTCAGCACTCGATGTCGTAGTCGAAGTTGGACTCGAGGAACTCCATTCATTGAGTTCGTCGACGTTTCAGATTTGGCTGAGTCTTCAGATATTTTAGCACGTGATGGTCAATACGAATGATGCATCGCCGTTGCCATGTCTTGAACACATGCACATCTCGGAGCATGTTCTTTTTTGTGCACCGTGTAGTTGAGTCCACCATTTTCTCGACATGTACGCAACCGGTTGTTCTCCACCGTAGTTGTCTTGGAGGAGAACAGCTCTGATGGTTCAATCGGACGTATTGGTGGCCATGATGTAGTCCACCATTGGATCTGCCCATTGCAAAGCTGGCTCCAAGGTCAGACCATCACTCAAAGAGTTGAACGATTCTTCATCACTGTCCCTCCAATTTCACTCCGTGGTTTTGCGAGTGAGATGGGAGGGAGGTGCTGACCTCGGGCATAGCCTTTACGAATCGGTGGTAGTAGGTGCAGAAGCCCAAAACCACTTGGGCGTCCCGAACATTGGTAAGAGTCGACAAATCAATGACTACCTCCACCTTTTTTAAGTCCATGGTGAACCATTCACCGCCGATGATGTAGCCCAGAATCTCGATCGATCGACACTTGAAGTCACATTTTGAGAGTTTTCCAAAAAAAATCTATTTGTAAAATCTGAAGAACTTTTTGAAGATGTCCATAACGCTCCTCTGGGATGCGGTTGTACACCAGAATGTCATCCAGGTATACATCGACAAAGTCATCAAGCTTCAAGTAAAAAATGTTGATCATTGCCATGAATGTTGCATGAAGGAGGTATTTGTGTGTCCGAATGACATGACCGTGAATTCAAAATGCCCGTATCTCTTGCGGAATGCTGTCTTTTTTATTTCCTTATCGGATATGGGGATTTGATGTGTCAAGAAAACTGGAACATTGATAGGTAAAAGCACACTTGGACATAAAATCAAAGACACACACACTTAGTTAGCATATACTCATATACATACATCACATGGAGAAGTAGGTACAAGGATCCGAATCCATACAGGTAACTCACACTAAGCTAGAAACCAGACACGTAGTAGTAGTAGGTGTTGTACCTATGCAAGTTGAGTAGCACACCAAGTGCTAGAGACACGACTTGGATGTAGCTTGAACCACAAGGCGTCCGCCCTGGATGCCTTCTCACTGAGGAACCTCAGTGACAATGTATGATGTACATTGTACAAAGTCCAAATGCTGGAGGTAGCACTTGGAGAGCTGGACGAAAGGGCTTGGAGTGCCTGATCGTCGGCTGCTTGTGTTGAAAACTGAAGGCATGCCGACTACATGACTTGATGGTCCTTTAATCAGTCTCTGAGACATGCTCCCTATTGGATGCTCCTGGCTCGGAGGTTATAGGGAGGTTCACAACCTCCTGGATGGTTGCATAACCACCTGAGTGGTTGCATAACCACCTGGGTGGTTGTATAATCACCTGCTTGGTTGCATAACCCTCCAGGCCAGCTGAAGGGCATCTGGGAAGATGAAGGGTCACCAGGAAGCTAGAGGGCCATCAGCAACTGAAGGGTCAAAAGCTGCCAGTGAGTGGCATTCATCTCTTGTGAGGACATAAACTTGAAAAATAAAAAAAAATCCTTCGAAGATTTTAGGCATTTTCAAGGAGAACCCGGCCACTGGTAATTCGCAACATCCCCCCTCAGTCAAAGATGGTCGGGAAAGTCAGAGGCGGAGGAAATCGATGATCTTTATTTTTGGTGGAGAAAAAGAAGTTGTTGAGATGGAAGTGGTTGTGGGAAGGCGAGATGGAGAGGTGAGGAGAGTTGGTCGAGAGGACGAGAGGATGAGGAGGTCCAAAATGCCTTGATCAGACATGGTGGAGGGCTGTCCCATTAAAAAAATGCTCCAAAAAAGGTGGAGTTGGGATTGTGCAGATCTTTGGCATAATAAGTGACAATTCTAGAGGAGGAGGAGGACATTTCTGTAGTCACTGCAGAAGAGGAAGCATGATCTGTATCCAAAGTAGGAAGCTGCGTAGTGCATGATGATGGTTGTGAAATTGGGGCCTCGCAGTATCCAGTGATGTGCACTCGAAGCTGCAAAGCAAGAGGGATGAGAAAACAGGATTTTCCTTCCTTCTCGCTTTACTACTCGAGCAGATACTGCGATCCTCGCAGTATCTGTAAGAACCACAGAGTTCGCGGTTTCCTCGGAAACAGCAAGGGGGGTTACACGATGGTCGAGCGACAAAGCGACCATCTGCAAGCCACCCGGCGGTTGCGAGCCACCCGTCGGTCAGCCGGGGCCGTCAATCGCGGATAGGCGAGCTGGCGAGCAGTCGCTCGTGGCTATTTGATCCACCGCCGCTTTTCCGGGATGGATTGTGCGATCCGTCCTGCCGGTTGGATATTCCTCGACTGCGTCACGAGCGAGTTTGATAATACTTTCAGACTCGCTCGTTGATGAAGTTGCCAGAAACACCCCAAGCGGTTTCTCTGGGGCTGAAACATCCCCAATTAGGTGAAAAACTACCTCAAGTGGTTTTCCTGGCTGCATTTTGGTAGGAGGCAACTGGGGATTAGTGGTAACCTCCAAAACAGTCACCATAGGAGTGCCCCCTTCAACTTGTCAGGCACCAGGAGGCTCAGTTGAAGATCCCAACTCCACCATAACTGCCAAAAATTGTGGCTCAGTTGTCTTGTCTCTCCACAAAGCCAATTTCAGCCGTGATATCCATTTTCACGGGATGAACTCCCACAGTCAGGTTTTTTCGTGATGGTTCGTATCACAATGGGGCATCCAATATTCTCTGAGGATGGAGCAAACAATCCCTCTGATGAGGGATGTCGTATCTGTGCACGACTCAAGATTCCAAGTTTGGAGGAGGCGATGCGCACGCGAGCTTGTCCAACGTATGAGTTCGAGATCCCAAACGCAGTGTACGGGCCGCTTCGGACGCACATGAACAACACACTGGAGGTGAGTGGTCCTTCATGGAGTCCGTTTTGCCAGATGCAGAGAGCATGTTTTTCTTTGTTGACGCTTTTTGTGAGAAAATCTATGACTTGTCTTTCTTCGTAAATGAAGAGAAGATTGACGGACCTTGGAACGGATCCACTGTTCTTTGATGATGATGTGTTTGGTGAGACCGTTGAGCTGTGTTGAGTTGGCAAGTTTGATTGTAGATAGGTTTTCCACGAATAGGGACATAGATCCCTTTTGTAAAAACCAACCTCTTTGAGGAGGTTTTTTAGACAGGTGATTTCTTGGGCCGCTTTTGTGGCGGCCACGGACTCTGCCTCGGTGTTGTTGATTGTGACGTGAGTCTGCTTCTTGCTGGACCAAGAGAATTCCACACCTCCGAGTAGAAAAATGAAGCATGTAATGCTACAATGATCATCAGGCTGTCCACCAAAATCGGTGTCACTATAGCACTGTAGTTGTAGAGAACTGTCGGTACCATAAATGAGCTGCAACGTCGATGTTGCTTTGAAGTATCGTAACACACTAGTCAAGTCCTTGCACGTTCTCTGGGGACGAGTATTGCTATAGGAAGCCAGACGTCCAACTGTGAACTGTAGATCGGTTCTAGTATAATTTGTTGCGTGTATGAGGGATCCAACGTGTAAAAGATAGGCTGTTTCATCCAGAGGACCTTGATCACTTTACTGTGGTAGAAATGGTTGGAGTGACAGTGGAGTGTCGTAGATGTTGTCAACAATGTTGAAACGTTTCATGATTTCTTTGCTGTAAGTTTGCTCTTCGAGATTGATGGTGCATGCTTCACGATTGTGATCGATGTTCATGCCAAGATAGAAACTCAAGTCTGGCATGACTTTGATATGATCTACCGCTGTCATTGCCTTTGCTGTTGTAAGGTCTTTTCTTGCTTCCAATGATGAGGATGTCCTTGATGTAGACGAGGACATAATAGTCTGGTGATGATGTCAATGAGTCTTGATACAAAAAATGACAGTCGACATAGGATGAAGCAGTGAAGTTGAGGTTTTTAAGGATGTTTCATAGTTTTTGGTACCAGAGGAGGGGACTTTGTTTCAGATCGTAGAGATTTTTGACTAGCTTAGAAACTCGAGTACTTCCATGGTCACATCCCTATGGTTGCTTGATGTAACTACTTGTGTCCATTTCATCGTTGAGAAACACATTGTTGACGTTGAGCTACAGAATTTCCCAATCATTTGGAAGAGCATTATATGCGTGTAGTGTAGCAGCTTACCAGAGCGTAGGTGTCAAAGAAGTCTTTCCCGGGTATCTGTGTGAAGCCTTTTGCAATAAGATGAGCTTTGAACTTGTGGAGGTTACCGTCAGCTTTGGTCTTCACACGGAAGACCCACTTTACGCCGATAGCCCGCTGCCTTCAAGGGATTTTAACAAGTTTCACGTTTCCTGGGTGATGAGACTGTTGTATTTAGCGTCAAGTACCTCTTTCTAACTTGTTACGTGAGGACCGGACAAGGCTTCAGTGTTGTTGGAAGGTTCTGATGGTAGGTCGTTTGTCATTGTCAGAATGATGAGCGTGTTGGTCAGAAAATACGCGTGAAAAGTGTCTTCCTCTTGATGGATGGTGCATGTCGTAAGAGATGTTGATACTATTATGTCAATGTCGCCAAGTTGTTACTGCAGGAGGTTGTAGAAGTATCTGAGCTCTGAATTGTGCTGGATGTTGGAAGATTCCCAGAGCCCCCTCCCATCACTCTGATCCTTGGCCTCCTTGAGCAGAGGAGCCTCTACTCACTGGTCTCCTTCATCAGGTTGTTTGTTGAGTGGAAATGGCTGTCATCGTACATCGTGATGGTTTTTTCCACCTTCAATTTCTTATCATGAGACTACTGCAACTCCATCTTGGTAAGTTCTTGCTTCTCCATCTCTGTCAGGAACTGCCATTTATGCTGAGCAGTTGTCTCTGACGTCCCTGCTTTTGTCTCTGTTCAAGTCTTGTAAGTGAGGTTCTTGTAGAAGACGGCATCGCGGCTGCTGATGCAGCGGCGGGTTGTAATGTCATAGAAGATCCAGGCCTTTTGTATTTCACGTTGACCGATGTAGATTCCCCATGCGGTCTTGCTGTTAAGCTTATGTCGCTAATCTTTAGGAACGTGGTAGAGTGGAATGCAATAGAACGTATGAAGGCTGCTGATGTGAGGCCTTTTCTTGTGGTACGCTGTGGTTGGAGTTGTTTTTGTTTAGAGACTCGCTATTGGTAGTCAATCTTTACCCGCATTGCTTGTTGGAGTGCTCCTGGCCACCACGAATCTTGAAGTTATTCTGAGAGTAGCATGGCCTTTAGCATCCCTTCAAGCGTATTATTGTAGCATTCTGCCACACCGTTCTGCTGTAGAGTATGAGGTGTCGACTTTTGTTGTTTTATGCCATGCTCATTGAGTAGAGCGATAAAGTCATTGTAGGTGAACTTTCCAGCATTCTCTGAGCAGAGAATTTGTAGCCTGGTCATGTCTTCGCGTTCCACCTGTAGGTACCATCCGCGGAATGTTTCAAGGAACACATTGCAGCTGATGAGAGGATATGTCCAAATGTACGTGGTGGCATCATCAACGAAGACCAAAAAATACTTGTGTCAAGTTGAGGATTTGGCGAAGGGCCCGCAGATGTCCATGTGGACCAAGTGTAGCTTGTTTGAGACGTCCGTTTTTGTTGCAGGGGAGATGGATTGGCGCGCCAGCTTTAGCTTGACATAAGGTTCACAGGGGTTTCCTTGGTCATCCTTGATGATGGTGAGGCATCGACAAGGTTGTTAGAGAGTAGTAGTTGAAGCTGATGATCGTTGATGTGACCAAGGCAGAGATGCTAGCATTCTGGTATTGCCAACTTCTGTGGTGAGAGGCTGACAATTGCTACAATTGAATGTTGGAGCCGACAAGAGTAAAGCTGAATTCTGGTCATGCCGTTGGTATGCAATTCTCCTTTTACAATGAGCTCTTCTATGACCGTGCTGACATAGCTCCCTATCTTTTTAGTGCCTTCATCATCAGTTTGCTCATGTAGATGAGGTTTGCGGAGATGCAAGGGACATAAAGCACATTCTTGATGTTGACTTCCATTGTCGTGAGTACAAGCTTTGAGATCTCCGATGCCGTTGATAGGCAGTTCCGCCATGTTTCCTACCATCACTGTGGAGATTTTTGGGTATGGTCTGAGGTTGTGTAGGGTATTGGCGTCGTAGGTGATGTGTTTGTTGCTTTTTCTATCCAAGTAAAAGATATCTGGGTATTGTAGAAGTTGCTACTTTTCAGTTGCAGAAAGTTCTGCATAGTAAGAGAAGCCATACTTCTGTCCTACTTCATCTGTTGCCTCCTTGATGTTGGTGGGATTATCTTCATCCTTCTGCTTCTCCGACTTTAATTCGTCCTTTCTTATGACTTGGAGAGTTTGTTGCTGTTTAGTTGGTGCTTTTTGTTACCGCGGTATAGGCCTTGATGATATGATACCGTCTCTCTCCTGCTGATGTTGTTGTGGCATCCAGCAATCGTTCTCAATATGTCCCTATCCGTTGTTATATCTTCACGTGATTGCGTGATGTTGCCCGCAGTTTTGGGGGTCGGAGATGAGAGATGCAGTGATTGGAGACATCTGTTGGAGGATTGATGATGACATCCTTTTCTGGCTTAGGATGGACGATGTTGATAATGATGACGACGAGTTATCGGCGGAGTATAAATTCTCCTTTATTTGTGAGGAGATCTTAGAGTCACAGTGAGCAAGGTTGACGAGTGCTTGCTCATGTTGTTCTTGAAGTAACATCATACAACCAAAGTTTTTGCTGAGGAGGTGAGGTTGTGTGGAACGGAGAATGCGTTTCACATCTCTCCATTTGTTGCCAAGGTCATTCATGATGTAGGATACGAAGAGGGATTTTGGAAGCAGCAAGTATGTGACAGCGAGCTAGTCACGGATATCCTTTGCTCCGTTAATGTAAAGTTCGACGATACTGTTGAACTGACTCGTGTGGATGTTGGAGATTCTTGTAAGGAGGTAAGATTTCAAGGTGGAGTCATTGGCCTGAGGAGGCAGATTCAGTTGTGTCTTTGTACATGCGGAGAGCTTGTTGGATGCATGGTACCACGCGTTTGAGGAGGACTGAGCATGCCACGAAGTTGTAGTAGTTGAACTGTTTGAGGAAATCTTGTAGGCTGCTTGGAGCTGGGGGTCTGAATTGCCCGTTGAAGAAGTGTCCCAACTTGTGTGGACGGGTTGCTACTTCAAAGTTGAATTCCCAGTGGGAGAAGTGTTCACCGTTGAACTTCTTTGTGCTGATTTTTTCTGCTTGCATGGTGTTGGAGATGGCTGGCATGCTCAACAGGTCTGGAGAACAGGAAGCCGAAGGCAAGAGTTGTTCGCCTCTGGCAGGTGCAAATGGGTTGATTGCTGTAGGCTGAGCTGCTACAGGATGGGCTGCTGTAGGATGAGTTGCTGTAAGATGAGCTGATGGAATCAGATTGGAGTATGGTAGAGCTTTTGTGTGTGCATATTGTTGCATCAAGTTATTCATACAAGTAAAAGCCTCTTCCTTTAGCTGAGAAACCATCCGCTGTGCTTGTTCCCTTGTTGCAGTCAGATTCTCTTCGGTTTGTTAGTGTCACAGACTCACATGCTGTTTGTGCATGTCTGCTTCCTGCATCTGACGGTTGAACTCGTTTTAAAGTTGGGTAGTGTAAGATTTAAACTCTGGCCAGAGTAGTTCCATTTGCTCTGCATACTATATGGCGAGTGTGGAGATTCCTGTTTGTTGCTACTCTTGACCATGTTGCATTCCTTGCATGAAGACCTGCTGCGGTAGGCACTGGACATCCTCCACTTTGTCCATGGTACTTACGTTCCTTGTGTCTGTTGTTGTTGGCCGCCCTGCTGTGATACCATGTGAAGAAAATTGAAACATTGATGGGTGAAAGTACACTTGGACACAAGATTTTTCATACATAATTCGTGAGTATATACTCACATACATATACACATGGAGAAGTAGGTACAAGGGTCCGCATCCAGACAGGTGAATCACACTAAAAGTGTGGTCTCACCATCACGTGATGGCCCTCGTGCTTTGTCTCGCCTGTTTAAAAACATGAAAACGAGCGACTTTCGAAAATTGAACGGTCTGGATGTGATCGTCCGTACAAAGATCTAGGACGATCACTTCATCTTGGATGTCGTGCTCCGGGAAGTCCACCACCTACCCTGTAATTGTTACTAGGCGACACCATTGCAGGCCATTGCCCTTTAGGCTGGATGGCCAAGAGAACTGCTGGAATTGTTTGTGGCGTGCCAGGAGAAAGAAATAAAAACGGGTTCAGGATCACATGATCCGCAATCATCACATGATGGCTAGGCTTGATGTCGCATTGGTGGGTTGCCATCGCAATGCTTGACGGTAAAAATGCAAGCAATCCAGTCCGTCCGAATGAAAAAAATCGTCCTTGAATCTTAAAAAGGTCATCACGTGATGGTGAGACTGTACCCTAAGTATGGAAATGAGACGTAGTATTAGTAGGTATTGTAGCTGTGCAAGTTGAGTAGCGCACCAAGTGCTGGAGACAGGACTTGGATGTAGCGTGAACCATAGGGATTCCGCCCTGGATGTCTTCTCACTGAGAAACCTCGGTGATGATGATGTATGTTTTACACTGTAAAAGGTCCAAGTGCTGGAAGCAGCACTTGGAGGGCTCGATGGAAGGGCTTCGAGTGCCTGATGGCCGGCTGCTTGTGTTGACAACTGAAGGCATACCAACTAAGTGACTTGATGGTCCTTCAAATAGTCTTGAGACAGGCCCCTCCATGGATGCTCCTGGCTGGGTGGTTACAGGGAGTTGCACAACCTCCTGGGTGGTAGCATAACCACCTAGGGAGTTCCATAGGCACCTGGGTGGTTGCATAACCACCTGGGTGATTGCATAACCCTCAAGGGCTGCTTTAAGGGCATCTTGGAAGATAAAGGGTCACTAGAAAGCTAAAGGGCCACAAGCAGCTGAAGGGTCACAAGCTGCCAGTGTGTAGCATTCATTTCTTATGAGGACATGAAATTAAAACCTCAGAAAAATTCTTTGTAGGATTTTAGGCCTTTTCAAGGAGATCCCGACCGCTGAGACTGGTAAATCTCAACATGAAGATAGCCACTGTACAAGTCCATTTTGCTAGAAATATGAGCCCCGTGGAATTGGTCAAAAATTTCATCTGTTTGTAGAACAGGGCAGTAGTTCTTGATGGTGATGTTAGTTTAACGCTCAGTAGTCCAGAAACATCCGCATCTCTCCAGTTTTATATTTAACAAAAAATACAAGTGCCACATAACGTGACATGGAAGGTCTGTTGAACCCTAACCGAGCATATCATGGAGTTGCTCCTTAAGTCCGGTCAGCTCATTGTTGCTCATCCAATAGGTCTCCATCACTGTGGGTGTGCTGCCCAGTTTCAGGCCTATCCGGTAGTCCACGTTTTGCATGGGAGGTAACTCTCGAGATAAAATTATTGAGAAAACCCCTTCAAACTCCTGTACAAGTGCTGTAAACTCCTCGGGAACGACTGTGAGCTTCTCGCGTGTTGAGGCCGATGTGGCTGCCCCGACCACTGGAATCTCTTTCGCTTCCTTGGAATCCATATGGACTAGCCACGCTTGAGGTCCATGCCGTAGATATCTCTTGGCCACGTCCAAAGATATTGGCTGGCATTTTGTGACTGCCTGAACTTCCTTTGTTTCTTCCACCTCTACTGCTTTTTGTAACCGTCACTGCATCATGGGTCGCTCGACAAGAGACAAATGTCATTTTTTGTCATTTATACTCACATAGACTGATCTGCTGCTTTTGTCTACCCGCGGCTGCACCGCTACAGGAAATTCCGCCCGAGGATGAAATTGTGGTCGCTCATTAGGAAAGTCCTCCGGAACGCTACGTCATTCAGATCTCCGACTTGGAGTTGGAGAGGTTCGCAATGTCAATGGATCTACAGTTGTCTGTCAACGGTTTTCCTTTCGAACACTCCCGGTTTGGTATGTAAAACCAACGTCCAAACCAGCGTTGTTGCTTACAAAGCTGTAAGAAGCTCCTCTATCCAGTAGTGCCGCTACCATTCTATGATGTTTACAACTCCTTGGTTGTACTCGTAGCAGTATCACCGGTTGGTCATCCTCGTACCCCTCGTTGAACATTGCAATCTAAAAAACCCTTATCTGCCGTGATGTGAGCCACTTAGATGGGTGATCGGTCATTGCAGATTTTCTTCGCCAAAAAAGAGCCTCATTGTCTACTCCTGCATGCCTCAACAAAGGTGTGAAGGACAGTGGGGAGCAGCTACAATGGTCCAAGAGGCTGGCCAAGAAACAGACACAGCAAGGGGAGCAGCTGAACCTGTGCACCACTCCACCACCAACGGAGTCCTCTAACCTCGAGCTCCTCTTCCTCGTCATCACCGCTGATCTAGCCACCTTTGTTGAAGCCATGAGCAGTGTCAAGGCAGTAGATTGGCATGCCACAGCAGATGAGGAGTATGGTGCAATCATGAAGAACGACACCTGGACCCTCGAGGAAGCTCCATGCGGTATCTGAGTGAATGAGTACCGGTGGATCTTCAGGCGCAAGCATGGTGCGGATGGTAAGGTCCTCAGGTACCAAGCACGGCTGGTCGCAAAGGGGTATGCGCAGGTAGAGGGTGTGGACAACAATAAGACATTTACACCTGTCCTAGAGTTCCTATCCATCCGAGCAATCCTCGCTCTTCGTGCTGGTATGGACTGGTAGGTACACCAAATGGATGTGACTTGTATATTTGTGAATGGTAACCTTGAGGAGGATGTGTATATGGAGCAGCCGGAGGGGTATGTGGTGGAGGGAAAGGAGGATTTGGTGTGCAAGCTTGTGAAGGACCTTTACAGCCTGAAGCAATCACCGCGAGTAAGGTACCATAAGATTGATGAGCACCTGCCTGGCCTTGGTTTTGTGCTCAGTGAAGCTGACCATAAAATTGATGGGCACATGAAAGAGGCAAGCCAGGTTATCATGTTGCTCTATGTTGATGATCTGGTCATTTCCTCTGACTCCAAGTCTCTTTTGGACGATGTGAAGCAGTCCCTTGCTGCTAGTTTTGACATGAAAGACATGGAAGAGCTTAGTTACTACCTTGGCCTTCACGTCCTGCGCGACCGACAGCAACAGATCTTGGAGTTGTCGCAGAGCACGCTCGTGAGCAGCGTCGTCAAGCGCTTCAACATGGCAGGAGCGCGTAAAGCCGCAATACCACTGGGCGTGGGAGCAAAGCTGAGCATGACGCCTACTCTCCATGGGATGCAAGAGAGCTGCTGCCTGGACGCGGTGTCATACCAAGCAGCAATTAGAAGCCCCATGTATGCAGCGATCAGCACACTCCTTGACATCAGCCAAGCAGTGGGAGTGCTCATCAAGTTTTGGACAAATCTGAGCATGCCACACTGGGAGATGGTTAAGCGCGTATTGTGCTACTTCGACAACATCAGCAGCCTTTGCTTTACCTTCAGTGGCAACAACAGTCCCATCCTCATCGGCTACAGCGATGCAGATTGGGGAGGTGACTTAGACACCACGAGGTCGACCGGTGGGTTTATGTTTCTGGTTGGGGGAGGTGCAGTTTATTGGAGGAGCAAGGAACAAGAGTGTGTCTCTCTCTCATCCAACAAAAAACAATACATTACCCTGAGTAAAGGAGCAAATGAAGCCGTGTTGCTACGTGAGCTACTGGCAAGCCTTGGGAAGTAGTAGACTACAGCAAACACCATCTATTGTGGCAACATGAGTGTCACTGCTCTCACCAAGAATGCAAAGTATCACTCTCGCACCAAGCACATCGACCCGCGCTACCACTTCATCCGTGACCTTGTGGCAAAGAAGGTGGTGCAAAACAAAAGTTTCCCTTCAAGCATGATTTTGGTAACCAGGCCGTTGGCAGTGCACCGCTTTTAGCAGTTGAGGAGATAGTGCGGACTTCTGTGATTTAAAGGTGCACAAAGTGGGAGAATGATTGATATAAGGACGCCAGAAAGTAAAGAATATACCATAGTGAATCTTAGGTTCGTAATTATGAATATTATGAATTATTTGTTAATTTTGAACACATTTTTTACTTTTGAAGTATTTATATGTTCCTACTTGTACAAATTCGGGTGTTCCCTGCTCCTTAAATTTGACGAATTACCCTCCCAACTGTTTTTGTGCTCCATGATTTCGACGACCTGCCTTTTGACTTCTACTACGCGGATGCCGAATTCCTTGCTGACACCATCACACTGCTGACACTGCACAGACTGCTGATTGAGCACTTGTTACGGACATCACAGACATAACTAACATGAGACAAAACTTGCCATTCTCTGGTTCAAAGATTCAAATTACAAAAGGAGAAGTCACTCGCACAGAAGAACACGCGTCCACACAGACATGAAAAAAGGTAAACAACAAAGTCACTGCAAGTTCACTAGGAATGGGATTCTTGAACCCGGGTCAAAATTTGGGACATATCTACCCTCATATTTTAAACTTGTAGAAATGCCAGTGTAATCATTTAAGTGTTCCTCTAAATTCGTTGAACGAATAAACGGCAATATTTCAACCACGACAAGAAACATTAAACTCGAACTTAAAGATCACTGGGGTAGGTTGCTTGATAAAAATCATCTGACATTAGCGTTGAATAGAGGATGTTTCACAGGTGCCAACGCATTTTACAAAACTGAATTCGGAGTCTGTTTGCGTTAGATATGGATTTCCAAAGTCTGGAGATCATGGGTTGGATTCAAGTGGCAACCTGAGCACTTCCAACACAAAAGGCGGCAAGAGTTAGTGGCCAGGATGGCTGAGAGCGGTCTTGAAGGGGGAAAAAAAGTTGGAGGACCTCCGGGAGACTTCAAGTAAGGAGCATTCTAAGAGTCGTGGTCGTGCAGGTCGTGGGAGACATTATTCTCGTGCATGACAATGTGAATGCCGCTTATCCTGCTAGGTTTGGAGAGTGTGCTAGGAGGTCAACTTTGACAGAGTGTATCTAACTGTTTCCTTGGCCAAATGAGCCATAAAAGGGCTTGTTAGTTCAAACTTTAGCTTTGTCATACAAACGGTTGTTCCTACCTAGGTGGCTCTTGGTGAGCCTAATCACCTCCATGAGAGCTATCTCAGTTTCCATCGGTACCATTCTATCGTGGGGTAACAACAAGCAGGATTGCATTGCACATATCACATCGGAGGCTGCAACATTGTGTAAGGGACAAGTGCTATTGAGGCAGTGTGACTCCAACATCTATTCCATGAGTTACGTGAGTCTGTGCCTTGTATTGTTCTACGCTTTCACTACAGTGCTCTTGCCATTCCAAAGAAATCTGGTGTCTTTGATGCACACAGAAAGTACATTGCTAGTGAGCATCGCTTTTTATGTGATTGTGTAGAGCGACATGTGATCTCCGAAATCTAGGTCGGCACTGACTTCATCACCAAGGCACTGGAGCGTGGAATGCTCATGGTGGCCTTCCTTTTTTCCGGGCTTTGTCCATTGCCCGTGGCTGGCTAAGAGTGGGGTATGTGCGTATTGAATTTTCAAGAGCTCGTGTAATTCAGTCAGTTATGCACATGTATGGAGATGCGTACCATCGGGTCATGGGGGAGGGTTGTGATGTGAGTTGTTCCCATCTATTTCTAGAGCTTGCTGTGACCACTCGGTCATGTGCATGCTCGTGTAGATCCCCGATGCCT
Source organism: Penium margaritaceum (assembly GCA_023375785.1). Taxonomy (NCBI): domain Eukaryota; kingdom Viridiplantae; phylum Streptophyta; class Zygnematophyceae; order Desmidiales; family Peniaceae; genus Penium; species Penium margaritaceum. The sequence continues at coordinate 101,280 of SZWC01004451.1, read as the reverse complement.
TCCTAGCTTGCACCACAGCACCAATGGGTGGTGGCCCCAGCCACCAGTGGGTGCCAAACAGTTGCGAAGTCACCCTGCAATGTCTAGAGTTTTTTAGGTGGACAGACTTTTCAGCCAGATTTGCATGTTTTTCCATGTGTGCCCACCAATCGATGCCAAGCCTGTGCGTACGATCATTCGTAGCGTCCGGCTTGAGATTCTACATCTCCTTTTTCAGATGCTGTTGCATTTGGATGCTTGTGCATAGAGGTACGGCCAAAAAAATGGATTTGGGTCGGTTTCAAGACAAACCAAACCTACCCCGGGCGTCACTCACCGTGCACCGCGGCAGGCATTTATGTTCTGTGCTTGTCCACTGTCATTTCTCTTCGCAATACTAAGCTATTGGAGGTCATGAGACTTTGCGGGTCTTCGTACATAGCCCTTGATGTTCCTTGCACTTGCTTGCTTGCTAGTGCGTCACTTGACTGACAGTGTTGCCAAGTCAGCATCACCAATGCTAGGAAGCCTCTTAGCAGCTTCATAGGGCCATGAATGTTTGAATAGAAATGCCTACACGTGAAGTTGAGGGACTCGTATACATCAGGGACGTAACACAAACAATATGGAAATACGTACAGTTTGTGATACTTCTTATGACCATTATGACAAGTGGATGAAGTTGTCATGAACTTCGAGAATGGAGAACCGGATGTTATGCCGAATGGAGTGTGGATGGTGAACAGGTAGAAGTTTTAAGGCAAACACGGTTGAGAATTTGGAACACTTGAGCACTTTGTAATTAGCGGTGAGTGTACTTCAATGACAAGTGTCAGAATGACCGAACAAATGTATGCAAGTGTCGAGTTACGAATGAGATGTAGTCGGGGTCATTGGATTGGACGTCAAGGGACGCGTGGGGAGCTGGGTCATGAGTTGTCCACTTTGAGAAGCTCCGCCGAGGAATCGGGGGGCTTTGAGGATCGACGGTGAAAATGCGAGATGCATCTCCATAAACCTAGATATCTCTTGATGCATCGAGAAGTCGACGGAAAGGTTGTGATACTTCTGTTGTGGATTCCTGAAAGTGGTCAAAGTTATCAGAAGGTACGAGAAGGTTTGCCGGAGGACGAGGGTAGTTGGCCGAATTGTCCTCGACCGTTGGAGATAAAATCAAGGTTTTGTGGCATGGTGGGCTATTTTTGCAATGACATAGATACCCACTTGGGAAGATTAGGGACTCGTATACATCGGGTACAACTCGGCACGCGTGTAGATGTGGCCCGGTGACGACGGTAATATCCATCGAGTAGGTGATTGAAGTCTCGGAGGTTGTCGTAGGGTTCCCAGCTGCTATGCGTGACGTTGTAGCCATGGCACTTGACAAGATATTTTGTCATTTTGCCACATTTTTGGTGGCCAATGATGTCCTCAATGACGTACAGTGTGTCCTCGTCCACTTGGATAGGTGGAGGGAGAGGCTCATCCCTGCCGGGGAAGTTTTCTCCGGGGTCTCGTTAGTTCTTGAGTTTGCTGTTATGGAACACCGGATGAACATGCATAGTGTCGGGGAGTTCAAGTCACGTGGCCATGGGGGTTTTCATTCGTCGATCTCAAACGGTCCCAACCATCAGGATTTGAGCTTCAAACAGTTGGCTCCTCAGAGTTTGATGTTGGCCGAACTGATAAGAACTTTGTTGCCAGCGATGAACACATCATTCCTGCGATGTCGATGAGCTTCTTGTTTCATCGCCACTTTTTCCTTTGTGAGTGTCTGCCGTGTTTCATTACAGATGGTGGAGAAGTCGCGGCGTTGGATATCAACCGCAGGAATGTTGCTCTGGCTGTGTAGTCCAGTTGGTGTGGCGGGAAGTTTACCATACACCATTTTGAACGGATTTTGGCTGGTTGCGGTGGAGATCGTTGAGTTGTATGCGATTTCAGTGGTCAGGATTTTTTGTGTCCAATCCATCCCATGAGGTTCATACAATGTTTGGAGAAGTTGTTCGAGCGTCTGATTTGTCTACTCGGTTTGGGCGTCGGTTTGAGGATGGAATGCTGTTAAAAGTTGGATCCGACTGCCATAGCAAGTCATCAGTTTGTGCCAGCTGGACGGCTGGTGGATCGACCGTCCTTATCGCTTGTGATACGGTACTCTGTGTAGTCATACGATATTGTTTAGAATTATCCATGCTGTTCCTTCGGTGGTGACGGTGGTCGTTGTCGGAATAAAAAAGGACAGTTTGGAAAACCTGTCGACAACCACGAGGATGGCGTCATATCCCTCAGGTGTGACAGGTACTCTTGTGACAAAGTCCATGGAGATGTCGGTCCACGGCTCCGTTGGAATGGGGAGTGGCTGCAGAAGTCCGGGTGGTCACGTACGACGGGATTTTTTTTGCTGACACGTGTCGCATGATTTGCAAAAGTTGGCCACGTCGGATTGCATCTTGTTCCACAAGTTGTGCTTCGCTAGCTTCTTCAGCGTCTTGTCTTCTCCAAAATGTTCACCTGGACCGGTGTCGTGGCATTCTTTGAGCAGCATGTGGCAGAGTTCTTTGTTCGGGGGAACAACCACCTGGCGAGTGAATCGTCGCCGCCTATAGGATCCGCCATGCTGGTCGTAGCCTCGTATGAACAAATGCTCGAGGTAGAGATCTCGCTGTAGCTGTAATGTCATAGTCATCAGATCTAGTCGGCGGCTGAGTGCGTCTGCAGGGTTGATTCTGCCTGGCCGGTATTTGATATCGTAGTCGAACCCAGATTTGAGGTTTGACTTCGACTGAGGTTCAGCTGCAAATTCAAAATTTTCAGTGTGATGGTGGTCGATGGGTACGATGCATCGGCGGCATTCAAGGTAGCACCGCCAAGTCTTAAATACATGTACAACCGCTAGCATACCCTACTCGTGTACAACGTAGTTGAGTTTCAGTCCTTGCAGTTTTTGTGACATTTATGCGACCGATTGCTTGCGGCTGCCATGGTCTCGTAGGAAGACCACACGGATGGCTTGATCTAAGGCGTCCGTAGCCATGACGTAGTCGACTGTTGGATCGGCTAAACGTAGGGCTGGCACCGAGGTTAGAGCGTACCGCAAAGTAATGAACACTTCTTGTTCGCTGTCTCCCCACCGCCATTTGTTTTCTTTTCAAGTGAGATTGGAGAGAGACGCTGATACTTGGACGTAATCCCGTACAAAGTGCCAGTAGTAATTAAAGAAGTCAAGAAAGACTTAGACGTCTTGAACATTGGTCGGTGTCGGTCAATCAATGACTGCTATCAATTTTTTCGGATCCATGGTTCGTCCGCTGTTGATGATGTGACCTTAAAACTCGATCGAACGACGACCGAAGTCGCACTTTGAGAGCTTTCTGAAACATTTCTCTTTATAAAACTTCGAGAACTTTTTCAAGATATCCACTGTGTTCCTCTGGGATGCGGTTGTACATTAGGTTGTCGTCGAGGTATACCACGAAGAAACATCATTGAGATATGGGCAGAAAACTTTGTTCATCGCGGCCATGAATGCTGCCGGGTCATTCGTAAGTCGAATGGCATGACCGTAAACTCAAAATATTCGTAACATGTTCGGACGCCGTCTTCTCGATGTCGGCGTCTGCCACTCGGATCTGGTGATAACGGCTGCGTAAATCAATTTTGGTGAAAATTTGACCCCCTCAGAGTTGGACAAAAAGTTTGTCCGCTCGGGGAAGAGGGTAGCGGTTCTTGATGGTAGCGTCGTTCAACGCCCGGTAATCCACGCACATCCGTATTTCGCCAGTTTTTTTTCACGAACAGTACTGGTACAACGTATGTTGACGTGGATGGACAGATGAATCCCTGACCGAGCATCTCTTTGAGGTACTTTTTTAACTCGGTCAGCTCGTGATCGCTCATCCGATAGGCCTTGCCAACTGTGGGTCGGCTGCCCGGTTTCAGCTCGGTGCGATGGTCGATGTCATGTTGAGGTGGTAGGGTTCTTGGAAGTTCATCGTGGAAGACATCGGCAAACTCTTGGATGAGTGCTGCGAACTTGTCGGGTACCATTGCAAACTTTGTTGATGCCGATGAGGCCGATGGGCTGATGAGACTGATGAGGCTGATGAGGCCAATGAGTCAGCTGCTGCCACTTCCACTACCTCCATTGGCTCAAGATGTACGAGCCACATGTGAGCCCCTCGTCGCATGCAGTACTTGACCACGTTGAGCAGTATTGGCTGCACAGGTTGTCACTTTTTGGCTACCACGGCTTCCTCTACTGCTTCCACCTCTGCTGACTCCGCTATCGTCTGCTGTCCCACACACGGAAGTTGTTTTTTTGCACCGTTGATTTCCACGTAGACGTCGCCGCTGTTCCAGTCGACCTGCGGGTTGTTCTGGTATAAGGAATCACGTCTGAAAATGGTGTTGTGGTCACTCATTAGACATGACCTCCAGACCGTTACATCTCGTAGGTCCCCACTTGTAGTCGTAGTGGCTCTCGGATTCTCTCTTTATGTAATCTTGTCGACGGTTTTTCCTTCAAACACCCCTGGTTTGGTCTGCAAACCCAGTTTGTGGACCAGGTCGTTGCTTACGAAACTGTGAGAAGCTCCTCCATCCAATAGTTTCGGTATTGTTCTGTGACTCTTGCAACCTCGGGGTTGCACTCTTAGCAGTATCACCAGTCGGTCGTCCTCGTACCCCTCGTTGAACTTTACAATCTCAGAAACCCTCAATGGCGTTGTAAGCCATTCGGATGGGCGATCATTTGGTGCTCCTCAGGGACAAGAGTCACAGTTTCCTGACTCATTTTCCTTCGACTTCCTCCCCATTTTGACCTTCTGCTTGCTTTGCCAATTGTGAGCAATTTGTCCAACTTTTTTGTAGTTGTAGCAAGTGCGTGTATCCCTCTGGTCTACGGTATCCATTTCCATCGAAGTCGAGGAGTCCCCGGACTGGATTTTTCCGTTTCCACAATAATTGTGGTTGGAAGGTCACCAGTTGTAGGATTCCTAGATCCGAGCATTGTAGTTGACGCTGTCGATCCTTTCTGTTGTTGCAATCGTCTGCGGTAAGTTGTTTTGGATGCCGAAAATGACAATCGCTTGCCAGATGTCTCGTTTGAGGCCATTGTTGTACTGAAAACAGAGCTCGTCGGGGGCGATGTCTGCAACTGTGATGGTCTCACAGAACCTATACGTGTACTCCGCCACACTGGACTAGTGAAGGAGACGCTGTAGCTTGAACCGAGCGTCAGACTTCTCGTTCAGCCATCCAAAACGTGCGCGTATTGTGCGTGGTAACTCATTCCAGTCGGTTGGGTGGCGTCAGCGCATCTTACCATTGCGGGTTGATCTGCTCCGAGGGTAGAACGCGTGCAGTGGGCGATATGAGATGGGTGCCAATGGCCGTCGACGAGGCCTCGCTGATCTCCTACTGTTGTTGGATGGCCTTTGGATCATACCACCAACTTAGTACCGTGCAACGCAAAAGCGCGGCCGCAAGGTCAATGTTCTTTTGATCGCCCTTGACCCTAGGAGTGGTGAAGTGTATCTCCAGATTCTTCAGCCACATCGGAACCGTTAGTCCCTTGGGATTTGCTGGATCGAATGGTTGGGGAGGGGCCAGGCGAATCTTGGGTTTGCTCGAGATTTGGGTAAGTCTCCCGACGAGCATCGCCTCTCGTGCACTTGCATTGCGAAGAGCCTCCATCGCGACGTTGAGCTGTTGATCCCCTCGAGCACGGAGATACGGTTTGTCAGTTCCTTCATTGACCCGCACCTGTCGTTCGTTGCCACCTGTCGTTCCTGCCGTTGATGCTGAGGCTGTCGGTAGGGACGGCTGGGTTACCGCCGTTGGATCCGCGACCGGGTTGGTGATCGGAGCCGTGGAGGTTGATTCGGCTGTCACGTAGCCTGCCATGCCAGCGTTCGCTGCCACGTCACGGTTCACGCGCATGAGATTTTTTGGGCTCCTCCATCGCCGAAGTCGTTGCCAAAGACCCGCTGCTAGTCTTCGGGTGCGCTCGCTCGTTTTACGTCATAGTCACAAAGTCTGTAAAGTCTTGACGTGCGAGATGCACTGATGGCTTGTGCGAGGCAGTCCTCTGTGTTGGAGATACATCAATCGATGCACTCATTCACATGACCAAAGTGTGGAGAATTTGGCTAAGTCTAGAGGGACCTCTCCGACGGCATTTTGTACCTTCAGACTTCCATGCTCAAGTCCCAGATCCTCAAACACCATAAGGTACAACCTAGAAAGGCTCTCTTCATCACATCAGCAGAGGGCTCAAGCAGAAATCCACCCTTAAAGCTGCCTTCAAAAGTACCTCTTTGTGAAAGGGGAAAACGCGAGATAAGCAAAAGAGCATCAGGCCTATCACCTGCATCATCAACCTCAGCCCAAGTAACTACTTAAGGAGCTCATATTCATTTGTACATACACTTTTCATCAGTATGAAGATTGTCTCCTACACATGGAGACAATCTTCAATGGAGACATGGACTCAAAGTTCAAGCCCAACACCTTTCGCATAGAGTTGTCCTCTACGTCAACTCCTTGCTCTCTCAGTCCCCGTCATCCGGGGTGTATGGAAATACTTCCACCCACAAGGGAGGCGTGGCCTGTCTGATTACTCATTGATGTACCTTCTTCTTCAGTGAGTGTGGTTTTGGAGACTAGGTGTATTTCCTAGCCTGCTCCAAGAAGTGTTGTGTGATTTTGGAATAACAGATGAGGTTTGAGGCCTTGCATCTGTAGTTGTGAAGTCTTCCGTTGTGTTGTAGACAGGCAACTAGTTGGAATTTTATCTGTCTGCTTGAATGGTCTACTTCATAATATTTCTATGATGAGTAGAATTTAAGAGCAGGTTCAACTCCCTGTCCCTGTTAAATTCCAACATGGTTCCAGAGCACCAGGGAGGTATCTTGGTGAGAGAGTAAGTCACATTTGTGTGAGCACATCAAGGATGATCACTTATCTTTATGAGTGTCGGCTTGAAAGGAAGGAGGAAGGAAATCTTCTAGCAGAAATGGAAGCGCACGCAAGCCTTGACACTTGTCCTGATCCTTTCCTTGATTATCTACAACCACTTCAAGCCAATCAGACCATTAAATGGAAATAACAGTGTCAAAGACTTATGACCAAGATGCAGGGCATGCAAACACTGTTTCAAAGAGCTACACTTAAAAAGGAGCAAGCAGTAGCATTAGCAATAAGTGCTCATGCAACTGCAGCAGAAGCTCAACGTTATATACAACAAGTGGAGGCATCTTCAGCGCTAGCTCACCAACAGGCAAAAGAGGTAGCCAGAAATGCCCTGCTGCGTACTCATGAAGCGACCGAGTCTATTCGCCTTCAAGCAGCTGAGCAAGCAGGACAACAAGTTGAGGAGTATAAATCAAGGTTACAAGAATAGAGCGATGCAGCAGTGGCTCAAATCCAAAAGAAGTTTGAAGAAGACTGGGCACAACCAAATACTGGTGCTACAACAGCCGTTGCAGCAGCACAACACAACACAAAACGAGCCGAACACGTAGCAAAACTTGCTCAACATGAAGCGGCATGTGCAAAGGATTCTGAGGCACAGATGGCCCAGCTCCTTAACAGAATGTAGCGCGGGGAAGGCACGCACATGTCCATCCTAATGGAACCCGCACTTTCAAGCCCCAGCGCCTACACACAAATGATCTTTCCAAAGGTAGGGGCTGGGTATGCGTCTCATACAATCACAACAATTCCTTGCTACGGAATATGCTGTATCCTCGGTTGCCTTGTTGATCAAGATAGAACACGTGGAGAAGTTTGACGGCACCAACTTCTCTTGTTGGCTATTCAACTTCGAAGCTTTTGCCAACGTTCACAAACTTTGGAACTTCTATAACAGATCAGTCCAACGACCAAATCCCACATCAAATCTACAAGCCGCAGAAGCATTCGGTGAGCTCCAGTTCACGACATTTACGTTTCTTACCAAGTTTTTGGTGCCCAGAATCCTGTACGTGATTCGTATGTACAAGGATCATCCACTTGCTGCATACGAATCCTGGGGTTATCGTCTACGCACCTATCAACCGACAGACTCCACCAACAAAGCATACCTTGTCACAGAACTCTCCAAAATCATGCTTGTCAACTACAATTCTGTTGAGGAATATATTGACAAAGTGAAAGAATTACGTAATCAGCTTACCTTGACAGATTCAGCTGTCTCAGAATCTCTGTTCATCACATACCTTCTCAAAGGATTGTCTCAAGACTAGAAGGAGGTGCAGCGTATTCTTTGTTACCAGCCATCAAACAGACTTACGGAAGCTTTTGTCTGCACAGTGTTACTCAACGAGCGTCAAGACCAAGAACTTAATCAGCAACAACAACGTATCCACATGGAAAATACCGCAAAGACTCCTCAACCAACTGGCATCATCAATCCACAACGAGGGGCAGTGTCCACCTTCTCAAATTGAGAAGAAGCTACTTCAGCCAAAGGAAGGTTTGTTCCTAACATGTGTCACTATTGTAACAAGCCTGCTCATATAGCCAAAGACTGCTACAGCCATCTGCGTGACAAAAACAAAAGAAAACCGAATGCCAATGCAGCACAAGTTTCAAGCACCGACAGCAAAGAATTTTCCGTAGAGAAAGAATCCACCCTTGAAAATCAACGTTTCCAGTTTTCGGCACACACATTTCTCAATGCCACTCGACACCGATCGCTTTTACGCAACCCTGGAAACTGGTACCTTGACAGTGGTGCAACTTAGCATATGACCTATTAGGCCTCATCCTTGTGCGACCTATCACCAATCTTGGATGAAAGAGCCACAGTGGTCATCAGTAACATGGAAGAAGTACCAATTGAAGGCATCGGCCTACTTGACGTAAAAAGAGGGCCGAACATCATCACATTTAGAAACGTTCTCTTTGTACTCAATATCTCGGCAAATCTCCTTTCCATGAGCCACCTCATGTGGAATGGCCTGTGCATGTCATCGGACGATCTCACCATCAACATTTGCCACAAGGCTAGGGAGGTCCTTGCTACACAAACTGCCAAACCCAATGGGATGATACGGCTCTTGTTCGCTCCCATTTCATGCTCCCATGCACTTGAGGGTACTTTGACCTGCAATGGGATGACCCCAGCAATACTATGGCACAACAGGCTTAGACACATACATGTAGAAGCACTTTCCAAAATGGTCCGTGACAACATGGTGAATGGATTGATTATTTCAGAAAAATAATCTAGTGCCATCCATGCGTCACCTGTGCTAAAAGCAAGCAGGTTTGCCAGTCGTTTCCTCAACATCAAAAGGATGATAACGTCCAGAAGCTACATCTCATCCATACCGACATCAGTGGGCCACTTCCAGCTTCCATTAGAAAATAAGATTGTATGTTCTGTTTGTGGATGATGCCACACGCTTCCTCTGGGCATTCCCACTCGTCAGCCGTGACGATCATTTTTGTCAGGACTACTCTCCTTGCGTGCTCTGATCCACCACTAGTGTCCACGGCTGCTTAGTGCAAAGAGACTTCCAAGGGAGATGTGATCGCCACAACACCAAGGGAAACCTGGCAGAATGCAGGTTGCAAAAACTGAGAAAGGCTGAGGACCGTTAACGGTTAGTTATTTTGGTGAGATTACATCAGATTCTTATTGCCTGTTATCTAAGCTTTCAACGTATCCAAGCACGCCCAAAATGGAGCAGTAGAGCCCCTGCTACGACCGTCGAAGTAACCCTTGGTGGAGCCGCCCACCGTGCCTTGCACGCTAGGCAATGGGAGGCGCTTCGACGGTGACCTGTCAGAGTATCTTTCCTCGCCCAGAAGTCAAGGAGAGGGTCACCCTAGTCAAGGAGGTCCCTCTGGTCACTTCATTCATGCCTTGGTGCATTTGGAGCTCTTTGGAGACGAACTCAGATCACCGCGGTGGAATTATCCCGTCATCCATGACGGAGACCCAGATTCCACCTGCTGACCACCTGAACTTTGGATGGGGCTAACTTTCTGAATTCTCCACCAAATCGAGCAAAGCTCAAACCCGCATGGCAAAATCCAAGGAGTCCAAATCTGCAATCAGATCAGACATCCAACCACTCTCCAGTGGTCGAACTAGGGAAAACGGAAAATGGCATCCATGGCAGGGGCACTTCTTAACAATCTCCCCCGGATGCCTCATGCTCACTCTTGCTCGTCTGTTCCTGTGCCTTCAAGCCCTTTACATCTTGTCAACCCAAGCCCTGCAAGGTTGATAATGTGCCGAGCATGGGGCTGCGCCTTGGTCAATCAATCTGCGAGCATGTGCTTCATGCTGCAATGCTGCAGCACAACCTGTCCCTTCTCAACCATGTCGCGCGCATAGTGGTAGTGCATGTCGATGTGCTTCGCCCTCCTGTGTTGCATCGGGTTGTTGTTGAGCGTGATTGAGCCAGTGTTGTCCTCCTGGACCACCGTAGGCTCCTGCTGCGACACGCCCAGCTCCCCCAGCAATCTGCGGAGCCACACTACTTCCTTGACCACCTCAGCCAGAGCGATGTACTCCACCTCCACTGTGGAGGTGGCGACGCAGTCCTGCTTCCTGCTGCACCACGAGACCGCTACACCTGCAAGGAAGAAAACATAGCCAGAAATGGACTTCCTCTTGTCCACATCGCCGACATAGTCCGCTTCAATGTAGCAGACCAGCCGCAAGGGGTCTGACCTCCCCTTTCCATCGTGCTTCAGGCAAGCGTGCCACGTTGCCTGCAAGTACCGGAGGATGCGCTTCACCGCTGTCCAATGTAGTGGCCCAGGGTTGGCCACGTACCTGCTCACCTGGCCACCACGTAGGCCAAGTCTGGCTGAGTCGCAACCATGGCATACATCAGGCTGCCCACCATAAACTGGCAGGGTACCTCCGCCATTTCCTCCTTCTCCTCTTTAGTTTGCGGTGCCATCACCGCACTTAGCTCACAGCTTGTGGAGAAGGGATTGCCCAGTGGTTCGCAGTCCTCCATGTCGTACCGCTTCAGAACCTCGGCCACATACTTGGCCTGTCCCAGCTCAAGCGTGCACGCCCTTTGGTTGCACATGATGCTCATCCCGAGGTAGCACTCCAGCTCCCCCATGTCCGTCATCTTAAATCTTCACCTCAGCTACTCCGTGAGCTGCTGCAATGCCGCCAGATCTGATGAACGCAGGAGCAGATCATCCACGTGGCGTGCAATAATCTGATGGAGTCCCTTCCTACGCTGCACGTACACGCTGTGGTCTGACTCACAGTGCTTGAAGCCGAGCTCCACCATGTAGTTGTCCATCTGCTAGTACCAGCACCTGGGCGCCTGTTTTAGCCCGTACAAGGCCTTCCGCAGCTTGCACACCTTGCCCTCCGGCGCATTCACCCCCTCCGGCACCTCAAGGTAGATCTCCTTGTCGTTGATGCCGTTCAGGAATGACGTCTTGACATCCATTTGGTGTATCTCCATGTCCGTTGCGGCTGCCACTGCGAGGATCGTCCGGATGTTTGTGAAGTTGGCGACAGGCACGGATGTCTCTTCGTAGTGTTCGCCTTTCCGCTATACGTACCCCTTCGCCACCAGTCGCGTCTTGTACTTCTCCACCTTGCTGTCCTTGGTGAGCTTCACCTTGAACACCCACTTGGAGCTGATCACCTTCACCCCCTCAGGCCAATCCACCAGCTCCCAAGTGCCGTTCTCAGCAAGGGACGCAAGTTTAGATTTTATTTCTTCACCCCACTACTGCCCGTCAGGCCGCGTAAGCGCCTCTTCCAAGGTTGTTGGCTCCATTGCGGCTGCCATCATGCACCGTGCCATGCCAACCCAGCGGCCCGTGCTTGCGTCATACCGCTTTATCGCATTCTGCTGCCTTCGGCTGCGACGCGGTGACCTTGGTGACACTACCTGCTGGTCGTGGTACTGTCCTGCTGCAATGTTGTCCTCGGCCACGGGCTTCCCCGCATCGGCTGCTGCGTCCTGTGCTCCACCGGCACCTGCACCTGCTGTGTTTCCCTGCTGCGCTCCAACATCCTCGTACTCCAAAGACCCGTCATCGACCTCTGCAGCTGCCGGCTCCTCCTCACGCTCAAGGAGTTAGAACCACTTCCCCTGCTTTGGAGAGTGCGCTCCGTCAATGTTGTTGCTGCTGCTGCAGTAGCTCTATTACTCATCAAACATGACGTTGCGGCTGGTGATGATGTCCTGCGCTTGTGGGTCAAAGAGGTGGTGTACACCTTGCGTGCACTTCCGCACCCAACGAACGCGTACGCCTTTGCACGCAGGTCCAGTGTGGAGTATTTTCTTTGCGCGGCCTACACCAACACGTGCACCTTGCACCCGAACGCATTCAGGTGTCCCATGCTTGGTTTGCGCCCGCTCCATGCCTCATGCGGCGTCTTCCAGCCGTCCTTCCCCTTCGCACTGCCCTTGGGGTGAGGTTGGTGATATAGCACGCCGTGCTCATAGCCTCGGTCCAAAGAATCTGTGGCATTTTAGCGTCCATGAGCATCATCCGTGCCATTGTGAGCAGCGTCTGGTTCATACGCTCTACCACGCCATTAGATTGAGGCGTGTACGGAGTGGTTGGCTGCCACTCAATTCCCTGCTCCTTCAGCCACCCTTCGCAGCCCACGTACTTGCAGCCATTATCTCAACGTAGCGCTCTGACCTTGCGACCAGTCTCCCTCTCCACCACTGTGACATACTTCTTGAGCCGGTCCAGCACATCGCTTTTCCGCTTTATGAAGTAGATGTAGAGTTTTCTGCTGCAATCGTCGATGAAGGTGACACAGTACCATGCGCCCCCAACGGAGGGTGTCTTGATCGGTTCGCACAAATCAATGTGTACGACCTCAAGCAGGTTCTCAGCCCGCCATTGTCCGCCTTCGAATGGATTTTACTTTGCCTTGCCCACGATGAAAGGCTGACATGTGTGCTTTACAGAATCTGCTGCTGCGTCTGCTACACTGGTGATGTTTAGGCCGCGAACCATGTCACGCTTCGCCATCTCCTGCACGACTGCGGGCAACGAGTGCTTCAGTGGCCGATGCCACAGCTGTAGGTCTGCTCCCCCGCCTTTTGCAAGGTTGACGATGCGTGCTGGCGGGTCTGTTGCGTCTGCTGCCGAGGGGATGACCTTGGCCTCAACAATGTAGAGTCCTCCCTCGCGCTTTGTTTCGAGCACGACCTCGCCGCCACCATCCATCCGCACGACTGTACCTTTTCTGCGGAAGAGAACTTCATATTCCTTGTCTTTCAAGTGGCTCACACTCAAAACAGCCAGGCCAGGGACATGTTGCTCATTTTGGATAACACACTACACCTTTTTACCACCAACCACCACCTCCACATCCACATCACCTTGGCCGGCCGCAGGTTCGACCTTATCGTTGACGACCACCATGGACTTGGCAGACTTGGTGTAGTTGATGAATCCCACCTTCTCGACTTGGGTATGCTCCTCCGCACCTCAGTCAAGGCACCGCCGGTTGGCGCCTTTCAAGTCATAGGTCTTTGTTCCATTGAAAACTGTCTCCTTGCCTTTGGCGCCTTTGCCGCCGGCCTGCGCCTCCTCCGGACACTCCTTGGCCCAATGGCCCTTCTTGCCACAGTTATGGCACGCACCCCTCTTGGCCCCCTTCTTGTCGCCACCCTTACCGCCCCCGCGCTTACTGCTACTACCACCATCCTGTGTTTTGATGACCAGGGCAGTTGAGGATGATGAGGTCTTTCCACCACTGTGACGGTGCACTTCATTGTGGATGTACTAAAAAACTATGCCATAGGTGAGTTTATCCTCCTCCCAACCTCCCAAAACGGTGATGAGAGGGCTCCAACTGTCGGGTAGAGCCATGAGGAGCACCATCACCTTTATCTTTGTGTCAATCTTCCACCCCATATCATCGCATTATGAGGCAAAAACTCGATCTGTTGTATGGCAGAAATGACGTCCTCATCCTCCTCAATCTTCACTGTCAAGAGTCACTTCATTGCAGAAATCTTGTTGGCTAGGGATGTTCATTGGTGGATGGAGCAGAGCTTCTTCCATGCGTCTATCGCCAAAGCGTAGCCATGGATATAGCCCCATTGAGGTTTGTATAGCACCGACAGTAGGAGCATCTGCACCTCCGTATTCTTCTTCACGAAGGCCGTCTTCTCCTCGTCCATTGCACTCACACCTTGAACCTCCGTGCCCTTTATAAACTCTAGCAGTCCCTTGTACGCAAGGTGGATCTCAAAATTCCACTGCCACAGCCCAAATCAGGGTCGTCCATGTACTTTTGGATGGGTGAGGACTCCGGCTTCTATTCCATGTTGAACTTTTGTGATGGATAGTCTCAAAGTACGACGGCGACATCGCCCAGAGCGGCACTCCTGTACATTGTGAAAGCTGTGAACGTCTTTGTAGGCAGGTCAGGGTTGTGGACCCATAACCCTTTGTCATGAATGCTTTCCTGGTGTGATCTGATCCACCACAAGTGTCCATGGCTGCTTAGTGCAAAGAGACTTCCAAGGGAGGTGTGTGCTTTGGGTCGTCACAACAGCAAGGGAGCAGAATTCTGGCAGACTGCTGGTAGCGGAAACTGAGAAAGGCTGAGGACCGTTAATGGTTAATTATTTTGGTGAGATTCCATTGGATTCTTATAGCCTATGATCTAAGCTTTCAACGCATCCAAGCATGCCCAAAACGGAGCAGTAGATCCCCTACTACGGCCGTTGAAATAACTCTTGGTGGAGCCGTCCACCGTTCCTTGTATGCTAGGCAACGGGAGGCGCTTCGACGGTGACCCGTCAGAGTATCTTTTCTCACCCAGAAGTCAAGGAGAGGGTCCCCCTGGTCAAGGAGGTCCCTCTGGTCACTTCATTCATGCCCCTGGTACATTTGGAGCTCGTTGGAGATGAACTCAAATCACCGCGGTGGAACTATCCCGTCACCCATGACGGGGACCCAGATTCCACCCGCCGACCACCCGAACTTCGGATGGGGCTAAATTTCTGAAACATCAACCAAATTGAGCAACTGAAAGCTTGAAACCACATGACAAAGTCCAAGGAATCCAAATCTGCAATCGGATCAGACATCCAACCACTCTCTAGTGGTCTAACTAGGAAAACGACATATGGCATCCATGGCAGAAGCACTTGTTTAACAATTTTGAGGTCCTCCACAAGTGGTTGGAATCAGTGGAATGACAGTCCTCTGCCAAGCTCCAAATCCTTCAATCTGATAATGGAGGAGAATATGTCAGTAACGAGGTCATAGAGTTTCTGCAAAGACAAGGCATTCAGCAACAAACGTCAACACCACACACACCTCAACAAAATAGTGTGGCAGAATGCTACATCCGGACTATTTCAAAAACCATGAAGGCACTTCTGGTTTATGCTGAACTTGCTTCCTCTTGGTGGCACCATTTGCTACAACACGCCACCTGGATCAAGAACAGAGTGCCAACAAAAGCCTTGTCAACACCATCCACATCGTAGGAGGCATGGACAACAACAAAACCCAATGTGATATTACTTCACATCTTTGGATGTATGGCGCTCTTCTACATTCCTAAAGACAAATATCATAAGTTGGATGATTGATCTCAGTGGGGCATCTACCTTGGACAAAGTGGCACGCAGAAGGCTTCGATATCTATGACGTCGACACCAAATGCATCGGCACGGCACGCGATGCGGTGTTTTAAGAAAGGAAAACCTACACAAGCTAGAAATCTAGTGAGAGCACTCAGATCAAACAGGAACAATAACGTTATGATGCATTTCTTGACAACAATTGGTTTCCTCATGCGACAGATCCTGAAACCTACACAGATGACGACAAATCAGCCCCTTTTCCCAGTGATACCCACCTTGTTGAAGATGTCCCTCCTCAAGCATCGTCTCCAAACACCGCTAGGTGTGTTCCTCAAGAGACCCATAGTCCTTCACCCACAACATCTCCCACTAATGAAGAGACTCCTGCGTCTACAATCCCAGGAAAATTCACCAAGCTTCTCCTTAATGAGTTATCAATACCTGCTACAATGACAAACACTGCAACTGTCAAGCAAACCGAGCCATGCACATTGAAGGCTGCTCCCTCAGGACCACAAGCAGCACAATGACAGGAAGCTATTAACGCTGAATATGAGAGCCTGCTTGAGCAAGGTACCTGGGTACTAATGGGTCTACCACCAGGCATCAAACCCGTCAGAGTTAAGTCGGTCTTCCGGATCAAGACCAAAGCAGACAACACCATTGACAAGTTCAAAGCACGACTCACTGCCAAAGGTTTCACACATATTGAAGGATTCTTTGAGATGTACGTCCCCGTCAGCCGTTTCACGACAACATGCATCATGCTGACAATCGCAGCTGTCCGTGACCTCTACATTCTACAGCTTGATCCATGGATCCATGGACACCATCCTCTACATGAAACAACCTGAAGGATTCTCGGACGGTACCAACCGCGTCTACAAGCTCATCAAAAGCCTCTACGACCTCAAGCAAAGTTTGCTACTTTGGTACTGAACACTCCGTGACTTCCTTACATCCATGGATTCCATCACATCAGCCTACAACGACTGCCTCCTCCTTCTCCTACAACCCCCTACGACAACGCCTACTCCTTACGCTTTGGTTTACGTAGATGATATCCTCATCTTCGGCGTTTATTCCAGAGTCGCATCGGCCACTGCAACCGCGCTCTCAACAGAATCCAAGATCACCATCATGCCCGATGTGACGTTCTACCTCGGAATGAGCATCACACAAGATCGTACCAATAAAGCAATCCATCTCGGACAACACACTTACGCTTCCAAGGTTCAATCTTGTTTCAATGTGGCAACAACATCTGCTAAAACACCAATGACCCAGCAGCCATTGGCACCTCAGTAATCTGAGGAGGGGGACCATGACATAGCATGAGCATTTGTCTAAAATTGGATCGCTGGTGTTCGGCGCAAGCTGCACACGCCCAATCTGCAATTTGCTGTGAGCAAGTTGGCCAGCCTCAGCCAAACCACTCCGGATGGTGCATGCCAAGATGTGAATCGTGTTCTTGGTTACTTTTGTTAAACGCCTGATGTGAAGCTGACATTCGGCACGTCACACAACTTACAACTCTCAGCTTACTCCCATATTGATTCTGGCAGTCAGTACGGAGATTGATACAGCCGGTCCGGATGCTTTTGCATTCTTGGAGGAGCAGTAGCGTCATGGACAAGCCGTAAGCAAGAGAACATCACTCTCAGTAGGACGGAAGCAGAATATGTGGGAGCTATACATGCAGCACAGGTAGTGGTCTACATTCGAAACCTGCTCTCCGAGATTGGTTTTCCTCAACACAGACCAACACCACTTTTCATCGAAAACAAGTCAGCCATAAGTTTAACCAAGTCAACTCAACATCACGGGTTCAACAAACACATCGACATCAAAGGGAATTGGATCCGATCAAAAGTCCTCAACTATATAATAATGCCTCACTTTATTCTAGGAAAAGAACAAGCAGCAGATTGTCTCACAAAAAGTGTCAACATATCACAGCACCAAGTTTGCAGCAAACTTTCAGGACTCACGGGCAATGAGACAAAAAACGAGCACGTAGCTTTCATCACAACAGTACAGATTCAACAATGAGATACTACCTGGCCACCACCCCTACCCGGAGTATGAATCTGGAGAGGGCGATGCAAGAGAATGTGTACTCTTGGATCAATCTCAAAGTGGCAAATCTTAAGCTGTCTTCGCATTCACACCTCAGCCCACTTTGAGGCAGTATACCCAAGAGGCAGCGAACCTGTAGTATCACCATCATTCTGGTGCCCAGCCTCCGTAAGAATGCTTGTAGACCTACTCTCTGCATACAAGGAAGCCATAGAAACTCACCTACCACGTCTGGCCCGACGCGTCGGAGTAGGAGGAGTAGCCACGGTTAGTAACCCACGTGTAGAAACCACCGACGCCCTGCCCGACAACATCACTGGAACTTGTGGCTCCCCACTCGGCTCACTTTCGATCACCACCTCCACCAACTGCTCCGCCAATGCCTCCTCTAAAAGTACCGGAAGGGACAGCAACGTTGCCGTCGCACTCATCTCACTCAACATTTCTGCAGCCGATGGGCTCACATCGTTGTCACCCTCCACCTCCACGACGGCAAAATCGGACAATGGAAAATCATCACTTGGACGAACCACCGGAGGAGCAGGAGACAGTTCCGGTGCCACAACAGCGGGGGGAGAGTTATTGTTCACAATGAAGCCGGCATAAAAAATGTCGTCATCCACTGTGAATAAAAACTGAATGGCCATTGAAGCAGAGAAGAACGTCCCCCCACACCTTTAGAAAACCAAGAACAGTCTTCCACGTCCAAAGATGTGCAGTTTATTGGTTGCACAATGTGTTGAAGCTCTCACAATATTCTCAAAAGCATTTACCATCTTATATGGCCGTCTGCTCCTTTTGGAGCCGAAGTGGGCATTTCAATTAACTGCATAGGAAACCAGGAGCGATCCGGAGCAGTTCCATGATTTTCGGCCGAACTCATCTGAAGTTTCAACGGTCAGGTCGTCCTGCGATGCGAGAATTTTCGGTAGGCGCAGTGACAATGTCGGCAGCGAGCCATTCTGTGAATATTTACTTTCTCGCAAAATTCGCACTGGCTCGCAACCCGCTCACGAACAGGCCCCGCAGGCGAGCGAGCAGGAATTTAGCAAGCGAGCGAACAAGCAAGCAAGCAAGCAAGCAAGCGAGCAATGAAAAATGCTCGCTCGCTCTTCAGCTGACATGCCCGTTTGAGACATGTCATGAGGCATGTCTCGAGACATGCCTCAAAAAGGCATGTTGCGAGACATGCCTCGCAAACAAGGAAGTCTCTCATGCTGGAAGAATGACGGAATCGACCACCAACAAGCAGCACACTTCCTTTTCAGGCTACAAACCAAACTCAAACCCTTTTTGGGCCACATTTGATCGAAAGGCTCCCCACTACAGCCAACCAACTCCTTTTTCAATCACAAAGAAGATCTTATTTCTTGAAGATAAACCAGCACCACCTTCCTGCGTCACACGCACACCAATGCCGCCACCAGTTCACGAGACCAGTCCTCCGCAATAATGGGATGGCACTGATATAATTTGGAGAGTTCAAGTCGAACCTGCATATCGCCCTTTAAACCTGAACAGGCCTGCAACTCCACCAGCAAGCGACGTGATTCATCTCCCTACCTTTCCATGTGAACCAGAACCACCTTCTCCATGGCCAAAATTGCATGAATTGTTTGGTTCTTAAGGTGTTTATGGTTCATCGATCGAGGGGGAGTGTTGGAAATACATCGATCAATGTACTCCTTTCATAGGACCACATTATGGAGGGGCCTCTCCGACAATATTTTGTGCCTTCAGACTTCCATGCTCAAGTCTCAGATCCTCAAACGCCATAAGGTACAACCTAGAAAGGCTCTCTTTGTCACAGCAGCAGAGGGCTCTGAAAGAAAGCCACCTTCAAAAGCTACCTTCAGAAGTACCTCTTCGTGAAAGGGTACAATGCGACATCAGCAAAAGAGCATCAGGCCTATCGCCTGCATCATCAACCTCAGCCCAAGGAACTACTTGAGGAGCTCATATTCATTTGTACATACACTTTTCATCAGTGTGAATATTGTCTCCTACACAAAGAGGCACTCAGAGTTCAAGCCAATACCTTTCGCATAGAGTTGTCCTCTATGACAACTCCTTGCTCTCTCAGGCCCCGTCATCCGGGGTGTATGGCAGAACTTCCACTCACAAGAGAGGCACGGCCTGTCTGAGTACTTATTGATCTACCTTCTTCTTCAGTGAGTGTGGTTTTGGAGACTAGATGCAATTCCTAGCCTGCTCCAAGAATTGTTGTGTGCTTTTGGGATAACAGATGAGGCTTGAGACCTTGCATCTGTAGTTGTGAAGTTTTCCGCAGTGTAATAAACAGACAACTACTTGGAAGTGTATCTGTCTACTTGAACATGTTGGACATTGGTCGATCAATGTACGATTCACTAGTCAAAATTTTCGGAAATCTGGCTAAGTACGGAGGCGCCATTTTGGCTAAGTTTCCCATCCTTGAGTTCAGTGTTCAAGTCTCAGCTACGACATTATTATTTGATGTGGCCCTTTAGCCTCCTAGCCCCATGCCAATCATCAAGGGGTACTTTTGCCTCTGAAGACCCTCCTTTTGCCACATCACCAAAAGGCTTCAACAGATTACCACGTTCAGATGTACCTCTTCATCAAAAGGTACTTCCTTACATCACCAAAAGGGTACATACCCCTTCATCATCAGCAACAGTTACAAGGCCAACAAAACCCTAGACTACTTAAGGTGTTTAGTTTCAGTAGCTCAACACACACAATTTTGCCAGTGCCCTTGAACTAGGAGTTGGTGTCCACATTCAAGCTCAGTACAAGCGGTGGGAGCTGGCACAAGTGGTTTCAGCTCCTTCTCTCAGGCCCTGACAGTGTTGGGGTGTATGGCGGTATTCTCCAACTTGTAGGAGACACTCCCCCGTTTGAGTCTTCACTGGTTATGATGTTCTAGTGAGTTGTGTAAGTCTAGGGTCATCCCTAGCTTTGTTGTGCTGCTTGAATGTGTATTCATACTTATGCAGAGTGTGCATAAGACGTTCTTACCACTCTATGTGAGGCTGGTAAATCTATGTGAGTGCCTAGTGTGAGTTTGCACTAGGAATTTACGTGTAAGACAGTCCATTCTTCCGCGATGTGACAGGCGGATAACCAGTTGGATGATCATCCATATACTAGTCAAATTCTTCTTGACAATGTTAAATTTTGGTGTCAAAGTTCAAGAGCAGGTTTGACCCCCTGCCCTCTCAAATTCCAACATGGTATCAGAGCATCAGATGAGATCCTGGTGTACAAGTGAGATACACATTCTGTGTGCACGTTGAGGACAATCATTTATCTTCGTGAGCATCGCCTTCAACTGGAGTCTTCACTGAGAACTTTGACGTCTCCCAGAAAGATAGGTTTGATGCCTTCTGCAAGCGTCAAGACCATCAACATCCACCTGTTATCAACCACGCACTTCCTCCATGGATAAACAACTTCAGAGATTTATGGCAGAGACGCAGGTCATGAAAACAGAACAGACGTCCATGGAAGCACAAGCACAAGTCTTGAAAGCAAATCTACAAATACCCAAAGTTAAAACGGTCCAAGCGATGAAGGCTTATGAGGCTGCAGAAAAGTCCATCGCAAAAGCAGAGGCTCATATGGCCTTTAACCGTCGATGGCTGGAGGAAATCATACGGCAACATACGACATTATACAAAAATAAACTAAAACAAATCGATGCAGGAGTGGCCCAAATTCAGAAGACGTTTGAAGAGGAGTGGGCACACTCAGCCCCTACCCCAGTAGACAAGGCGACGAGCTCAACCCTGAAGGCCAAGTGTACACCAAATGAAGCCCCGAACCTTTCCATTTCAGCATCATTGCCAGTACTTCGCTCATCATTGAGTATAAATTACAATGAGGTACAAGGGAGTGACTCACAGCTACAACAGGATGACTGAGTGATTATTCGCTGGTCACCTACAACCACTGGCAAACGTGGCAACATTGTCACTTGCAAGTCTACGTCATCATCAGGAAGGACGATGGTATTTTGTCCAAGCAAGGAACCAGCCATCTACAACAACGTTCGTCTATCTCTAGTCCAAAATTGGTCATCAGCAAAAACCTCAGTGCATATGAAGAAAACCGATCTCAGCGGATCCGAACCCCACAAACTTTCAACATCTTCAATCAGCAACGTCCTAGTGTCAACACCCTTCAACCATTTTTCCCACTCCTTCCACAGCAGCAAGTAACTCATCATCGCCAACTCCAGGTACCTCATCATCAACTGGCGAACCTCCAACATAGATGTACAGGTTAGCCGCTCCATCTCAAGCAGAACGTGCTACCAGTTTCCCACGGAAGGAATTACTACAAGTATTTGTCACAGACCTTACGAGAAGTGTTTCCGCCACCAACGTGACAAATTCGACAGCAAATCATCAAAGGGGGAAAGCAACCGGGAATATTTCATACTCTCATGGACAAGGAGAGAATTGTTACAGCTTTAGGGGCAGGACCCTTCCGTTTGAAGCTATAACACAACCAACGACTCTTCTCGGCCTCAAAATCAAGTTCAAGACCACTCCCCGGAACGACACGACAACCATGCACCCGCCAATCCTTGCAAGGATATATTTGAAAACGTCAACACTCAAAGTTTTCCCAAAACTTAACAGGGTAAAGTGACGTACCTGCCCAATTTTGGTTTGCAAGTAACTTCAGCAACTTCTTGGGACAATTCGTGGAAGCCTCCACACACTTCGGCCGTTCTCCAGCTTGAACCGCCATCAAATCTAGTTTCTGATCCTCCAGCCCTCAATTAATTGAAGTCTTGTGAAGTCATCTCTTCACCAACGATCTCTGGTGAAGTCCTGGCGCACCCGAAGCCGAACTCCAGCTTTCACGTTTAAGGCGTAAACTATGCCCAGGTTTGGACCCAAAACAGCCTTTTTTTGGGCGGACCGCAATCGCCGGGCGCGGAGATTGACTTTTGGCTCCTTCCCGGCCGCGCGATCCATTTCGCGCGACCCACAAGGGCCGCGCGTGATGGTTCGCCGGCCGATCGGCCCGTTCGGGCATGATGACCGGCCTCCGCCTCGCGCGAGCCCGAATGGGCATGCCCGGTTTCGGCGATCGAACCAGCATGCCCCATTGCGTCCCATGGGCCCGGTTGGCACATGGCACAATCACGCACAATATGCCTGAGAGGAAATTGCGTGCACATCCCAAAAACGATGAAAGCGTCGACGGCAACGCCATCTGAACTTTGCGCGACATTTCTGTGCGAAATCGAAGTTTTCCGGACAACAACAGCCCAAAATTCAAACGGATATTTCTCATCCGTTTCAACTCCAATTTCAACAAAACAAAAACCATCAGATTCCTCTCGTCATCAATATTCCACCCAATGAGACATATTTACAGAAGAAGAGTCTCAAAAGCTCATCATCTCTTTTCTCGAGGGCGTTCGGCAACAACTTAAAGTTCCCTGGGATTCAATCCTCCGTCGTCAACACTTAACGGCTCCTCGTCATCCCGTAAAAATTATTTTTCCCTAAAAAATCGAATCCTCCTCGAAAGTGGTTCACCGTTCATTGATCGAGGGGGAGTGTTGGAAATTGGTCAATCAATTTGCGATTCACTAGTCAAATTTTCTACGGGAATTTGGCCAAGTACAGAGGCGTCATTTCGGCAGTGTTTCCATCCTTAAGTTCCGTGTTCAAGTCTCAGCTACGACTTTGTTATTTGGTGTGGCCCTTAGCCTCCTAGCCCCACGTAGATCATCAAGGGATACTTTTGCCTCTGAAGGCCCTCTTTTTGCCACATCACCAAAGAGCTTCAACAGATTGCCACGTTCAGATGTACCTCTTCATCAAAAAGTGCTTCCTTACATCACCAAAAGGTTACATACCCCTTCATCATCAGCAACAGCTACAAGGCCAACAAGACCCCAGACTACTTAAGGTGTTCATCTTCAGTAGCTCAACACACACAATTACGCCAGTGCTCTTGCACTGGGAGTTGGTGTCCACATTCAAGCTCAGTACAAGTGGTAGGAACTAGTACAAGTGGCTTCAGATCCTTCTCTCAGGCCCTAACATTGTTGGAGTGTATGGCGGTGTTCTCCAACTTGTAGGAGACACTTTCCTGTCTAAGTCCTCACTGGTTATGATGTTCTAGTAAGTTGTGCAAGTCTAGGGTCATCCCTAGCTTTGTTGTGCTGCTTGAATGTATATTCATACTTATGCAGAGTGTGCATAAGGCATTCTTACCAGTCTATGTAAGGCTGGTAAATCTATGTGAGTGCCTGGTGTGGCTTTGTACTGGGAATTTACGTGTAAGACAGTCCATTCTTCCGCTGTGTGACATGCGAAAAATCAGTTGGAAGATCTTCCATCTACTAATCAAAGTATTCTTGACAATGTTAAAGCTTGGTTTCAAAGTTCAAGAGCAGGTTTGACCCCCTGGCCTCTCAACTTCCAACAGAACGGTCTTCTTGATAATATTTCTACAATTAGTAGAATCTAAGAGCAGGTTCAATTCCCTGTCCCTGTTGAATTCCAACACTCCGGATGGGTAAAGTTGTCAGATGCCTCTCCAACACCGTTGCGCTCTGATACCAAGTATTTTGTCAAATGGAGCGTGGATGGTGAAGAGGTAGAAGATGCGAGGCAAACATGGTTGAGAATTTGTGACACGAGCAATTTGTAATTAGCGGTAAGTGTACTTCGATGAGAAGTGTCAGAACGATCAAAAACATATATACAAGTGTCGAGTTACAAATGAGAGGTGGTCGGGGTCATTGGATCGGACGTCGAGCGATGCGTGTGGAGTTGCGTCGTGAGTGGTTTGCTTCGAAAAGCTCTGTCGAGGAATCGAGGGGCTTTAAGGATCAACGGTAAAGATGCAAGATGCATCATTATAGATCCAGATATTTCTCGATGCGTCGAGAAGTCAACCGAAAGGTCGTGATACTTCTGCCGTGGATTCCCGAAAGTGGGTGAAGTTGTCAGAAGGTTTGAGAAGGTTTCCCAGAGGGCGAGGACAGTTGGTCGAATTGCCCTCCACCGTTGAGCGAAAATCGAGGTCTCGTTGCACGGTGGTCAATTTTTGTAATGAAGAAAATGCCCACTTGAGAATATTACAGACTCGTGTACGTCGGGTATGCAACACCGGAGTCGGCGCTGTTCGGTAGAATGCCCACTGCTGATCAACGTCAATCTTGAAGTCAAATCAAAATGGCCACAAATGTAATGATAGAGATATTCACTCTCAGAGATAAGGGACTCGTGAACTCAAAGAACATAAAGAAAGAGGGGTTGGTGATAGTTCAAATGAGAAACCATTGATGTCAGCCAAGTCATGCATGTGACGCCAACATGCTTGCCTTTTTGGGTTGGGGCGGGTACTTTAAATGAGGCCTAGACGGGGGACAGCTTTCTGGAAGGGAAACACGGAGGGGAGATCATTTGTTTTGAAAATGCGGAGGGGAGTATATGGTCGTGAGCATATGGTCACTCCCCTTCCCGAAACGGGGGTGTGACCATACCCACCGATTTTGTGAATAAGCCCCCGCTCTTTAACAACGTGATTTTCAGCGGATTTTAACTTAAACACTGATACATAAGTCTAAGAGAAATAATGACGTATAAAAAAAAGCGCGCAAACACCCTGTCATCACTGCATGAAATGCAGCCTCGGAGTGATGATGTCATCAGGCCCCTTGAACAGTCACAAACCCCAAAATTGAGGTTTTTGTGATTGTTTGAGGGAGGGGTTTGTGTGGGCTTTGCGTGGGGGGTCTGAGACACCCCATGCGTTGAAAGGGAATGTGCCAGGCCCCGTGGTAGCGGGGCCCGGCACAAAAAAAAAAACCCTCAACCCCTTTAGCGTGGCAGTGCCACGCCGACCGGTCAAAGGAGCCAGGTGGCTTGAGCGGGGTCACCTGGGACTGTGGGCGGTGAGACGGGATGGCTTGAGGGTCGGAGACCCTCAAGCACCGCGGTTTTGGCGTAGTCGGCCAAGGATTCTGTTGAATCTGTTACATTGGTATCAGAGCTCCAGGGCTCGAATCCCACGTGGGGATTACCGGAGATGCCGAGGCAGATCTCACTCCTAGCGGGGGGGAGTGTAGCGTGGCAGTGCCACGCCGACCGGTCGAAGGAGCCACGTGGCTCGAGCGGGGTCACCTGGGACTGTGGGCGGTGAGACGGGATGGCTTGAGGGTTGGAGACCCTCAAGCACCACGGTTTTGGCCTAGTCGGCCAAAGATTCCGACGAATCCGCTACAACCCCGAATGTAATTTGGGGATGGGTTTGAAAGTGTTTTTCGTGCAAACCTAAGGTGTTTGTGTGCCGTAAAAAGTACGAAAATTTGAAATGGGCGATTTTGCTCGCGATCGAGCGATGACCTTTTTTTTTAATCTTTTTCGACGCGCAAACCCCCTATTACGATTAGGCCTTTATGTTAAACATATAGAACTCTAAATAGTATCATGGGGTTTGCGCGTGGATTTTTTTTTGAAAAAAAAGGTCATCGTTCGATCGCGATCTCGCGAGGGAGCGAGGGTCGCGATCGAGCAACGGTCACATGACCCTCCTCGCCATGCTCGATCAACAACGCATGTCGCTGAGCGAGCATGGCGACCGAGGCCCTCAATTACGTACCTCGTTAACTTTTTTGAGTGCTGGATGACAGACATGATTTTCTGCTCGTGGATATGGCAGGGTCCGCCCTTCGGGATAGTGGATATCCTGGCTATTTCGCCCTTGAGGAAAAGCTGTGGGGCGGAGTGACTATATACCCCAAGTTTCGCACAATAAGCCCCATCCGCCCCTTCGTCGGCAGGATAAGCCCCATTCGCCCCTCCGCCAGACCGATAAGCCTGATCCGCCCCTCCGTCGGGATGATAAGCCTGATCCGTCCCTCCGCCAGCACGATAAGTCTCATTCGCCCCTCCGCCAACACAATAAGCCTCATTCGCCCCTACCCATGAACAATAAGCCCCATACACCCCTTGCAATTGTCAAAGTCGTCATGTGACGGCATGTGGTTCATTTTTCTGCAGGAGAAGGGTGTTCTGGTATTATTCTTTCACTTTTCCAACAATTTTTGCGTCAATTCGTACAAGGACGCCGCATGCATGTACTCGATACTTGTACATTACCATGAAGTCGACATCGAAAATGTTCCGGTACTCGACAATCTGCGGTTCAACATCATTCATGCGCTCGATAGCTGGGGGCATCCTTTCTTTGTGAAAAGAAATGGACGACTCACAGTTTCAGTCAAACCCCACACCGCACGTCTGCATGGCCGTCTCACCAGCACATGCAATGTCCTCGTAACATCGAAACACTCCCTGCGAATATTCGGCCCTCCGCTGGCGTGGTTCATGCACCCCCATCCAAACGTCATGCCGCGCCTAAGAGCTGTATGGCCAGCACAGCAAGCGATAAGCGTGCCAATGACATTGTGCCGCTGGACCAGTCGACAGCTGTCCGCGTTACAACTTCCGCGACACGCCATGACGGGCTGCCAATGACATGTCGCTGTCACATCGTTTCAACCGGCGGTGACTATGGCCATGCCGTTGGGTACCCAAAACCATGGTGCATGATTAGTTGCCGGCGGACAGTGGATGACATGCACTACAGTCACAGAGAACGTGCATGAAGAGGGGTATCGGCGGACAGTACCCTCATCGTACGTGTACACCTATCCTCGGATTGTCCGCCACTTGTATCACATGTTGCTGCAGGGTGCCTGTCCAGTTTCATCCGTTGTCATTCAGTTTTGCGTCGTCGTCGTTGACGCCGTCACCGCTCCCTCTAACGATGTTGCTTCTGCTGCTGCATCCTTCGTGAAGCAGGAATGGTGGACGACCAAGTCGTCGAAGACGCCGGTAAGCCTAATGAGGAGGGTAGATCGGATAAATAGGAAGATTTTTTGTTGCCAAAACACCCACCGTTTGGGATGGATTCTCACGAACACGCTTGGCTCGTTGCCACGCAACCAAGTCCTGACGAGAACGCTCCTCGGTCTGCTGACGGACCTGCACTGCGGTGGTACCCCGATAACCCTCCGTCGAACAACCCATCAGGCGCGTTTCAAGATGTTATGTTTTGGATGACTCGAGATTGGAACGATGACTGGTTGTCCTGGCGGTTGGACGAGTGGGACGCCCTCCCACAGAACCAACTCCCGGATGAACCACCCCATGCTCCCAGGTCCCCCGATGTCCGGGAAGCCGGACCAGTTAGGTTTAGCATGGGGCGCCGTCGCGTGCTATCCGTACCACATGGCCACCTCGGTAATGCTCACTTTGTTCCCAGGATGCATCCTGTGTCTGGTTTTTTTAGGAAGACGGAGGCAGTGCATGGAAGTACAGGTTCTTCTTCCTGCTTTTGCATGGACTCCTTTCTAAACCCGTGCTCTCTCATGTCAATTCATGCGGTGCTGTCATGGACAGGTGATTTGGACGATGAACCATGTCACAGCGCGAAGAAGCAGAAGGGGATGCCGAAGGAGCCGGCAGAGGGTATGTTGTTTGACAACATGGACGCAGCCCGGGCGTTTGTGGAGGACTACGCNCGTCGCGTGCTGTCCGTACCACATGGCCACCTCGGTAATGCTCACTTTGTTCCCAGGATGCATCCTGTGTCTGGTTTTTTTAGGAAGACGGAGGCAGTGCATGGAAGTACAGGTTCTTCTTCCTGCTTTTGCATGGACTCCTTTCTAAACCCGTGCTCTCTCATGTCAATTCATGCGGTGCTGTCATGGACAGGTGATTTGGACGATGAACCATGTCACAGCGCGAAGAAGCAGAAGGGGATGCCGAAGGAGCCAGCAGAGGGTATGTTGTTTGACAACATGGACGCAGCCCGGGCGTTTGTGGAGGACTACGCGGTTGAGAACCGCTTCGGGCTTAAGTGGGTGCGCAGTGAGCCCGCCAGATTCCACGTGATGTGCGCCGAGGCGAAGAACAAGGGTTGTACATGGCTCCTACGCGCACGTGTGACAAGTAAGTTTGGTGCCGTGACGGTGTCCCACTACGCCGACGGACACAAGTGTTGCCCCAAGATTGGCCGCGGCAATCTGGCCCGCCAGAAGGGGTGGGTGGCCCGCAAAATAGGCGAGGCACTGTAGCATGACCCCACTGCGTCTACAGCCACCCTGCGGCAGGTACTCCACGAGAGGACCAGCATCAACATCTCCAACAATACACTCTACCACGCAAAGTCACAGGCCCAGGAAAATTTGATGGGCAAAAAAACCAACACGGGGAGCCTCTTTCCTTCGTACATCGACGAGGTGGGTTGGACAAGTCCGCTTCAAAGGTTGAACAAAGCATTGTTCATTATACTTTCACTTCAATTGACTTGTGTACATCCATTTCGTACGTGCAGCTGAGATGCGTTGACCCAGGAACCCACGCGGTCACGCACAAGGACAAGAACGATGCTTTCCTCTGGGCGTTCGTCACTCCCGCGGTTGCCAGGATCGCTTTCCAACACAGTCGCCGCATTCTGACCATGGATGCTACGTTTTTGAAAAATGGGCATAAGCAAACTCTGCTGCTTGCCCAATTTTTTTACGCCAATGACCACGCGGTGCCCATGGAGTGAGCACTGGCACGGACCGAGGATGAGAAGAGTTGAAACTTTTTTTGCGCCCAGGTTGCCCTTGCCTATCCCACTGTTGCTCTGCCTGGGACAAGCATCATCACAGACAGAGAGAAGGGCCTGGAGAAAGCGGTGAAGAAGTACTTAGGAGGTGCAGCACACACGTTCTGCGCATGGCACCTGCGCGAGAACGTCCGTATCGCCTACGGGAAGAAAGCCGCACACTGGGCATGGAAGTGTGCGCATGCGATGAATTTGGAGCAGTGGGAAAAGGCAACCACCCACCTACGACAAGTGACTGCATCTGCCTACGCATACCTCTTTGGCAGGCCAGGTGGGGATGGGTTTGTGGTCGGGGGTGTACCTCTGGAGAAATGGACACGTCTCCACTGCCCCCTTGGCAGGGGAGACCACACGACCTCCAACGCAGTAGAGAGCTGGAACGCACGCATTGCAGCACACCGGAAGATGTATCCATGCTACTGTTTTGTGAGCATCTTGCCCTTTGTGCAGCGCATGTTTTGTGCTCAGCGTGCCCAGGCGGAAGCTGTGCAGACATCCCTGGCCCCTGACCAAGCCGACCGATTGCTCAACTGCCTTGGCGTGGCCCGTGAGTACAATGTCATTGAGGAGGGCCCAAACACTGGAACTGTGGATGGACCAACCAACAATCCCCGACAGGTAGACCTGCTGGAGAAGACTTGCAGCTGTGGCAGGTGGAAAGAGTTTGGGATGCCATGTCATCATGCTTGCACTTTCCTGCTCGTGAAGCGCATCAACGGTGCGAACCTTGTCGACCCTGGACTCACGCGCATGGCGTTCCGACGTGCATACAACAACCCCATCCCCTCGCCGGTGGTGAAGAACATTGTGCCGGTCGAACCACCGTGGCTGCAACCGGGACCAAGGCATGGTAAGGGACGTCCATGCAGTGCAAGGAAAGACCGTGAGACAATGCGGAAGAAAACATTCATTTGCCCACGGTGTGGGCAAAAGGCCACACGAAGACACGGTGTAAAAATCCGCCTGCACCAAGTCCTACACAAGCCGCAGCAAGGGGATACGATGGGCGTCTAGAGGTTGCTGCTGCACAGGGAGCAGCAGCCTTGGAGGCACGTGCAAGTGCCTCCACAGCTGTGGGTGCTCCACTTGCATCGTATGCCAGTGGTGACGTGGAATACAATCCCGAGGCTTCGCCCCGGGATGACGTGGATGATGATGATGTTGGTGCTGAAAGTGATGACTCTGGTGCATACTCCCCTCCTCGTGGTGATGATGGTGAGACGGTGACGTAGGATGAGCACACCCAGCAGTTGGATGAGGAGGAGAGAGAGTGGCAGGAGATGTACGAGGAGGAGCCAGAGGAGGAGGAGTGAGGTACGTAGTTGCTTTCTTTGGCGTCATGCCCTGTTATTCACATTGTCAAGGAAGTGTCATCGGTTTACGGGTGTTTGTCATGACTAAAACTCGCTTTTGTTCATGTGCAGGATGAAGTTTGCTGGACTATGGAGATTGAGAACACCATAGTGAGAGGCGGCTCCCAGTTCAGCCGGAGAGGGGGGTTTCGGGTTAGGCAGAAGGTCAGAGTTAGGCTTAGACACAATAGTTCATTGCATGTGGGGAGGGGGGCCAGTAGTGTGTATGTTCCGAGAAGCAGACATGGCTGCCAAGATTCAGACACTGAGGCCGAGGTCTTCTACGATGCTGAGCACTGTCAGCCATGGGAGCAGCTGTGTC